>OY986058.1:504072-583988 GCA_963920205.1 Stenodema calcarata
AAAGCCCTAGTCGTGTGAGGTTACATGTAGAAGTGAAATTTTTTACATTAAACTGAAGAACTGTTGTAGAGAAGTAAACAAATGGAGGTGGATCGATGATGATGATGATGAGTCGAAGATGATCCACCTCCATTCGTTCACTTCTCTACAACAGTTCTTCAGTTTAATCTAAAAAATTTCACTTCTACATGTAACCTCACATGAATAGGGCTTTGTTCCATTGCCGAAACGTCGTGAGAAAATAAACACGGGAAAAAAAAAGACTTGCTTGGTTATTTGAATACAACCTGCTTCTTCACACTAGTCAATCCCATCAACACTATATAATATGTATATAGATATTGTGTGTGGTTTTGTTGACCGTCAGTAACAATGATGTTGAGGGATGTCGAGGGTCGGTCAAATGAAAATTGATTTATGTGCCAACGTTTCGAAGAATATATTTCTTCATCTTCAGGGCCTAAAAACAGTTTCATAATATTGATTACAGTTCTATCGTGAGAAAGTTGTTGTAGTTATTTAATTACCATTAGTTATAGTTGTTGTAGTTATTTAGTTACAGTAATAATTTAGTTGTAGGTAGTTTTTATAAACAATTTGGTTAACGAATGACGTTAAAACAGATAGCTAAACAGATAAATTGAAATGGTGTGTGGGATGTACAATAATTTGTGACTTACAGTTTCAAAAAATGGAGTTAGACTCCAACAGGGAAGTTCTTTCCTCCAGGGCACCGGAGTTACAACTTAACAACTTAGCTTAAAAGTTACCTATATATACCTATACGGATGAAAGAGTATATCCAAGAGTGGGGTAACAAAAGCCAGGACATCGTGGCGCCAAGAAACGTGTGAAAATTGAACAAACAAAGTCGTAAAAAGCAGGTACTTTAAAAAGGTCGGTGTTATTCCAACTAACTTCATAAAATGGTACACATGCGAATGGTACACTTGGATATACTCTTTCATCCGTATAGGTATATATAGGTAACTTTAAGCTAAGTTGTTAAGTTGTAACTCCGGTGCCCTGGAGGAAAGAACTTCCCTGTTGAGTCTAACTCCATTTTTTGAAACTGTAAGTCACAAATTATTGTACATCCCACACACCATTTCAATTTATCTGTTTAGCTATCTGTTTTAACGTCATTCGTTTAACCAAATTGTTTATAAAAACTACCTACAACTAATTATTACTGTAACTAAATATAACTAAATAACTACAACAACTATAACTAATGGTAATTAAATAACTACAACAACTTTCTCACGATAGAACTGTAATCAATATTATGAAACTGTTTTTAGGCCCTGAAGATGAAGAAATATATTCTTCGAAACGTTGGCACATAAATCAATTTTCATTTGACCGACCCTCGACATCCCTCCAACATCATTGTTACTGACGGTCAACAAAACCACACACACTCATTATGGCAGAGGTAGCAACCACGGATCAATCTCAAATCCCCAGTTTCTTCAGTTCCATCCAACAACACTATTGCACGGCATCGGGTACCATTTTAAACAATTGAAAATCGGCACGTCACAAACATGTCTCACTAGAAAATTCACAAATGTTTTTCTACTTTTCGCATGTGTACCATTTTATGAAGTTAGTTGGAATAACACCGACCTTTTTAAAGTACCTGCTTTTTACGACTTTGTGTGTTCAATTTTCACACGTTTCTTGGCGCCACGATGTCCTGGCTTTTGTTACCCCACTTCTTGGATATACTCCTTTCATCCGTATAGGTATATATAGGTAACTTTAAGCTAAGTTGTTAAGTTGTAACTCCGATCCTGGAGGAAAGAACTTCCCTGTTGGAGTCTAACTCCATTTTGGTTTATTATCTTCGATAATGAACTATTGGAATCGCCCAAAGAAAAAAACAATTTTAACCCCCCTCAAAATTTGTGGTTTACGTTTCAAGATACGTAGATTCAGAAAATCGAATATAAAAACTCTGCAAATTCTTGACACAAACGGTTTATTATCTTCCTTGTGCAGATCACCCTTCTGTCTATACCAGACTGTATTGCAAATCGGCACCATACCATATTCTCACCGTACTCATACTATACCATACGAATTTTCTTTCCTATCATACCATACTGTATTATACCAAATCATACATACAATAATATACCATACCATACTCATACCATGTCCTACCAACCGAGTGAATATTGAAATGTCATCCATTTCTGACCTATATTTAAAATTTCAAGTATCTAGCTCATCACCAAAATTTAATTTGTTTAAACAAATAGGTTATTTAAACAATTTTACAGACAAGAAACCGAGTGAATATTGCATTGTGATCCAGTTCTGATCTATTTTTAAAATTTCAAGTCAATAGCTCATCATCAAAATTTAATTTGTATTATTACAAAAAGGTATTATTTAAACAATTTTACAGATGAGAAACCGAGTGAATATTGCCATGTGGTCTATCCCCGACTCACGGTTAAAATTTCTAGACTGTAGTTTACCGGGAAGATGAAAAAAGGTAGTTTTATTCTGGGCGTCTGGGGGTATGGTCACATAACGGCCGTTTTCGACGCGAAAGTTTAGTGTTTTCCAAAACCTTTGCGCGGTCACTGTGAACGAACGGCTGGTCGCAAAAAAATCCAATTGGTCTTAAACATTTCACGATTCAGTTAAATATTTTGAGATATGACATTGTCGAAATTATAATTTCGTTTTGAACCCCTTCCCCTTGACCTAGGGTTATGAAAAGTTTCGAGGATCATTGCGGGGCTGGTCCAAACCCAGAAACCAAATTTTGTAATTTTAGCTCAACGCTAACTGGGCAAAGTGGCACGGACGGCGTACGGGGGACGGCGTACGGCGTACAGGTGACGGAGGATTTTTTTTTTATTCGATTTTCTGAATCTACGTATCTTGAAACGTAAACCAACAAATTTTGAGGGGGGGGTTAAAAAATTTTTTTCTTTGGGCGATTCCAATGGTTCATTATCGAAGATAATAAACCAAAAAATCCGCTGTACGCCGTCCGCGCCACTTTGCCCAGTTAACGTTGAGCTAAAATTACAAAATTTGGTTTCTGGGTTTGGACCAGCCCCACAATGATCCTCGAAACTTTTCATAACCCTAGGTCAAGGGGAAGGGGTTCAAAACGAATTTTGAAAATTGGAAAATCTCATATCTCGAAAAATTCATATAGAAAGGTATGTTTTTTATTTCATATTTAGATAGAGTTTGTTCCGTAGAATTTTTTAAGACCATCCGCAGCTTTGTACGACCAGCCGTTCGTTTACAATGAGGGCTCAAAGATTGTGCCTCACAACATGATCATGAATCAAACTGTTGAAATACAGGTCCATTTTCATACTAACAAGCTCTTTGGAACATCATATGGCTTAAGTGATGTCGAGTTTGTTGTTCTGAGGTGCGTTTCGTGCTACGGAAATGAAGGTAATTTCGAATGTTTGTTGGTAGGTACTTCTTTTATAGAAAAATCATTACCGACGTAGTATTAAAAACCCCAGAATTATATCGTATTAATTAATCATAATTAATAATAATTATTATTAATAATAAATACGAATTATTAATACCTAACAATAAATTATAATAATTTTCAGTAGGTACTTGATAAAATTGTTAATAATTATTGATAATTGATAATAATAATTAATCTAACATTTAGGATCTAGACATTTAGACCTAGTGATCTAGACAGAAGGGTGATCTGTACAAAGAAGATAATGAACCGTTGTGTCAAGAATTTGCAGAGTTTTTTTATTCGATTTTCTGAATCTACGTATCTTGAAACGTAAACCAACAAATTTTGAGGCGGGGTTAAAAAATTTTTTCTTTGGGCGATTCCAATGTTCATTATCGAAGATAATAAACCAAAAACTCTGCAAATTCTTGACACAACGGTTCATTATCTTCTTTGTACAGATCACCCTTCTGTCTAGATCACTAGGTCTAAATGTCTAGATCCTAAATGTTAGATTAATTATTATTATCAATTATCACTAATTATCAACAATTTTATCAAGTACCTAGTGAAAATTATTATAATTTATTGTTAGGTATTAATAATTCGTATTTATTATTAATAACAATTATTATTAATTATGATTAATTAATACGATATAATTCTGGGGTTTTTAATACTACGTCGGTAATAATTTTTGTATAAAAGAAGTACCTACCTACCAACAAACATTCGAAATTACCTTCATTTCCGTAGCACGAAACGCACCTCAGAACAACAAACTCGACATCACTTAAGCCATATGATGTTCCAAAGAGCTTGTTAGTATGAAAATGGACCTGTATTTCAACAGTTTGAGTCAAGATCGTGTTGTGAGGCACAATCTTTGAGCCGTCATTGTGAACGAACGGCTGGTCGTACAAAGCTGCGGATGGTCTTAAAAAATTCTACGGAACAAACTCTATCTAAATATGAAATAAAAAACATACCGTTCTATATGAATTTTTCGAGATATGAAATTTTCAAAATTTCAAAATTCGTTTTGAACCCCTTCCCCTTGACCTAGGGTTATGAAAAGTTTCGAGGACCATTGTGGGGTTGGTCGAAACCCATAAAAAAAATTTCGTAATTTTAACTCAACGCTAACTGGGCAAAGTGGCGCGGACGGCGTACGGCGTACGGCGTACGGCGGACGGACGGATTTTTTTTTATTCGATTTTCTGAATCTACGTATCTTGAAACGTAAACCAACAAATTTTGAGGGGGGGTTAAAAAAATTTTTTCTTTGGGCGATTCCAATGGTTCATTATCGAAGATAATAAACCAAAATCCGTCCGTCCGCCGTACGCCGTACGCCGTCCGCGCCACTTTGCCCAGTTAGCGTTGAGTTAAAATTATGAAATTTTTTTTATGGTTTCGACCAACCCCACAATGGTCCTCGAAACTTTTCATAACCCTAGGTCAAGGGGAAGGGGTTCAAAACGAATTTTGAAATTTTGAAAATTTCATATCTCGAAAAATTCATATAGAACGGTATGTTTTTTATTTCATATTTAGATAGAGTTTGTTCCGTAGAATTTTTTAAGACCATCCGCAGCTTTTTTGAAACTGTAAGTCACAAATTATTGTACATCCCACACACCATTTCAATTTATCTGTTTAGCTATCTGTTTTAACGTCATTCGTTTAACCAAATTGTTTATAAAAACTACCTACAACTAAATTATTACTGTAACTAAATATAACTAAATAACTACAACAACTATAACTAATGGTAATTTAATAACTACAACAACTTTCTCACGATAGAACTGTAATCAATATTATGAAACTGTTTTTAGGCCCTGAAGATGAAGAAATATATTCTTCGAAACGTTGGCACATAAATCAATTTTCATTTGACCGACCCTCGACATCCCTCAACATCATATATAGATATTATCTATATATATAATTTACCTATTTTACATATTTTTTTTTTTAAATATTTACATATTTTTGTTTGTAGGATACATGATTAGGATCGTGTTCCACGATCGAAACGTCGTAATAAAACCGAATGATAACAACGACTAGTGTTGGTCATCCTTACCCGCAATATATAATTTACCTATATATTTAACTTTCCATATCTTTATCGTTAACCAACTTTGAGATACCATCAAAGTGAAAGGGATCGATCTTTCAGGGAATTTTCGAAGAAAAGGAAGGTATTGTTCTCGGTCCAGTATTTTTAAAACTCAAATTTCCAAAAGAAGAGACCAAAAATCATATGTATAATATATATATATATATATTAATATGAAATACATATCATATATTTATGTATGTCATTCCAAACGATAACTCTCGATAGAATTGAGATTACAAGTTCAAATTTGCACAAAACATCTACAGACGTAGATGTTTTGTGCAAATTTGAACTTTTTATCTCAATTCTATCGAGAGTTATCGTTTGGAATAAATTTTATTGCCAAATACAAAAACACAGCGAGCAAATGCCTGAATCATTAGGACCCTGGAGACTGACATGATCATTTTTCAAAAGGGTGCTGTATGAAGGGTAGGAAATTTTCGGGTAGGCTTACTCCTTTTCTCCGTCAGAAGGCTTACGCCATTCGAACTCGATGCCATCCGTGATGTCGCTCGCGTAATTCCCAGCCGAGGCACGGTTTACCCAGTGGGATTTCTTTGCTTGAAAAATGGCGGTTTGCAGAGGGCGCTGAAACCGACTTTAACCCCCAAAATACTTGGAAATTTCTAGAAGTGCAAGTTCCTCGTATCAGCTAATATTTGCTCAATTGGTACAAGATGTTCTGAAAAAAGCCGTGCAACTGCGGGCACGACCGATTACCAATTTCAACGTCGTCAATTCATCTTCAACGTTTCTACATTGTGAGTCGATGTGTCACACCGCAAGTTGGTCCGAAACCGATTATTTTTCTTCGCCGATATCTCTCAAACGACGTGAAATCCAGACGCTTTTGCCGGAAAGTGGCACAATTCACCTTCCGAAACAGCAATTCAAAAACCCAATAATGTGGTTGAAAAAAAATCAAACCCTCAATATAAGGTAACTCTTAGGTGGTTAGAGAATTGCGGATTCCTCCCACGTACCAACGTCAATTGCACCCGCTCAAAGAGTTCAGGTGCATCAGTGACGGGCCTTAGAGCTTTGAGTAGAGCGAAGTATAGGGTTTTATCAATACTCGTAAGAAGAAGGAGTTTCCAATCGGTATATAAATTACTAACAGCTTTCCCCATCGAAGGCACGTTGAATCACGTTCCGCTAATGACGGCTTGACCTCAAGTTCTCGCCTATTACAACATAAGAAAACACCCTATTTTTCAATTCCCACCCCACCTTGAAAATTGTGGTCGGGAAGAAGTTGAAACAAACGAGGATATTGTACGGCTGTGAGGAGCGGTGTTTTAACACCGTTTCCATGGAGGAGGCATCCAGTGTCCACACTTCCGAACCCTGTAATCAACTCATAGCCCCACGTTCTCATAAAATCAGGAAAATAAAAGAGGGAGGGATAGGGAGTGGTATTGATTGATTGGTGGCTTTTATTTAGCGAAGCAGGAGAAAGTTTGTAATCCTAAACTCAAAATTAGTTTATATTTATATCATTCGTTTATAAGCGAATGCTAAAAAAATCTCTGCCTCCACCTTGACAAACGCCTCACTTGGAATGAGTATGTCAAACGTACAAACCGAACCGCTCGCCAAAAACTTGGCCGTTACTTTCATCTCTTCAAGTCCCACGCCCTATCCAAAGAAGCCAAACTCCTTATGTACAAAGCCCTTATACGTTCCTCCATCACCTACGCCTCCCCAATTTGGCACATTAAAGCTCCCTCCTCCATACACAAACTTCAAATCACACAAAACAAATGCATCCGCCTCTCGACCCACACCTCCCGACGTTGTAAAATAAAAAAACTCCACACACTACATTCATTAGATACAATCGCCACCTTCATCACAAAGCTCACAAACGAATTCACAGACAAACTTCGATCCCACCCTATACAGAGGGTCTCACTTATGATCCGGAAATTTTTAACCACGTGTTCTACAACCAATTTCCAACAAAAAGTGTCCCTTAGGGCGGAATTCATATTCCTGCCTAAAGTAAAAACCATACTTGACTTCCGAAAGTAAAGAAATCTCTAAAGGAAATGCTTAGTCTGATTTCTAATTCATAGTCGTTGACTTCCGGAGGTCAAGAAAAATCTTTACTTTAGCAACAAAAAAAACTCTGCAAATTCTTGACACAACGGTTCATTATCTTCTTTGTACAGATCACCCTTCTGTCTAGATCACTAGGTCTAAATGTCTAGATCCTAAATGTTAGATTAATTATTATTATGAATTATCACTAATTATTAATAATTTTATCAAGTACCTAGTGAAAATTATTATAATTTATTGTTAGGTGTTAATCATTCGTATTTATTATTAATAATAATTACTATTAATTATGATTAATTAATACGATATAATTCTGGGGTTTTTAATACTACGTCGGTAATAATTTTTCTATAAAAGAAATACCTACCAACAAACATAATATACCTTACCATACTCATACCATGTCATACAAACCGAGTGAATATTGAAATGTCATCCATTTCTGACCTATATTTAAAATTTTAAGTATCTAGCTCATCATCAAAATTTAATTTGTTTAAACAAATAGGTATTATTTAAACAATTTTACAGACAAGGAACCGAGTGAATATTGCATTGTGATCCATTTCTGACCTATACTTAAAATTTCAAGTATCCAGCTCATCATCAAAATTTAATTTGTTTAAACAAATAGGTATTATTTAAACAATTTTACAGATGAGAAACCGGGTGAATATTGCAATGTGGTCTATCCCCGACTCATGGTTAAAATTTCTAGACTGTAGTTTACCGGGAAGATGAAAAAAGGTAGTTTTATTCTGGGCGTCTGGGGGTTGGGTCACATAACGGCCGTTTTCGACGCGAAAGTTTAGTGTTTTTCCTAAACCTTTGCGCGCTCACTGTGAACGAACGGCTGGTCGCACAAAAATCCAATCGGTCTTAAAAGATTCGTAATTTTTCAGGTCATTCAAAAGTGAACTATACATTGCACGGTTCAGTTAAATATTTTGAGATATGACATTGTCAAAATTTTGAATTTCATTTTGAACCCCTTCCCCTTGGCCTAGGGTTATGAAAAGTTTCGAGGACCATTGTGGGGCTGGTCCAAACCCAGAAACCGAAGTTTGTAATTTTATCTCAACGCTAACTGGGCAAAGTGCCGCGGACGGCGTACGGGGGACGGCGTACGGCGTACGGGGGACGGCGTACCGCGGACGGACGGATTTTTTTTTATTCGATTTTCTGAATCTACGTATCTTGAAACGTAAACCAACAAATTTTGAGGGGGGGTTAAAATTTTTGGTTTATTATCTTCGATAATGAACCATTGGAATCGCCCAAAGAAAAAAAAATTTTAACCCCCCCTCAAAATTTGTTGGTTTACGTTTCAAGATACGTAGATTCAGAAAATCGAATAAAAAAAAATCCGTCCGTCACCCGTACGCCGTACGCCGTCCGCCGTCCCCTGTCCGCCGTCCGTGGCACTTTGCCCAGTTAGCGTTGAGCTAAAATTACGAAATTTGGTTTCTGGGTTTGGACCAGCCCCACAATGATCCTCGAAACTTTTCATAACCCTAGGTCAAGGGGAAGGGGTTCAAAACGAACTTTGAAATTTCGACAATGTCATATCTCTAAAAATTATCATAAAACGGTGTAATTTTTAGTTCACTTTTGAATGACCTGAAAAATTACGAATCTTTTAAGACCAATTGGATTTTTGTGCGACCAGCCGTTCGTTCACAGTGAGCGCGCAAAGGTTTAGGAAAAACACTAAACTTCGCGTCGAAAACTACCGTTAGGTGGGTCCCGGGTAGCCGCCCAGAATAAAACTGCCTTTTTTCATCTTCCAGGTAAACTACAGTCTAGAAATTTTAACCGTCAGTCGGGGATAGACCACATTGCAATATTCACTCGGTTTCTCATCTGTAAAATTGTTTAAATAATTCCTTTTTGTAATAATACAAATTAAATTTTGATGATGAGCTATTGACTTGAAATTTTAAAATAGTTCAGAACTGGATCACAATGCGATATTCACTCGGTTTCTTGTCTGTAAAATTGTTTAAATAATACCTATTTGTTTAAACAAATTAAATTTTGATGATGAGCTAGATACTTGAAATTTTAAATATAGGTCAGAAATAGATGACATTTCAATATTCACTCGGTATGGTATGGTATGCTATATTATTGTATGTATGATTTGGTATAGTACAGTATGGTATGATAGGAAAGAAATTCGTATGGAATGGTATGAGTACGGTGAGAATATGGTATGGTGCCGATTTGCAACACAGTCTGGTATAGACAGAAGGGTGATCTGCACAAAGAAGATAATAAACCGTTGTGTCAAAAATTTGCAGAGTTTTTTTTCTTTGGGCGATTCCAATGGTTCATTATCGAAGATAATAAACCAAAATCCGGCCGTACGCCGTACGCAAAACGCCATCCGCGCCAGTTTGCCCAGTTAGCGTTGAGCTAAAATTACGAAATTTGGTTTCTGGGTTTGGACCAGCCCCACAATGATCCTCGAAACTTTTCTAATAGAATCTCCTCGTCTGTTAGTGAAGGATCTACGTGTCTTATTACACCTGTTTTGTAAATCAGAGTATCGGGGATGTATGCAAATTGTTTCTTCGATTCAAAGCAAACATTTTTGACTATATCATTCGCCGCTTTGGAAGTGGTCAATTCGATCTTTATTCTGTTACCGCCTACGCGAATAACATTAGTGATAAGTTTCTTATCGACGTTAGACTGACTAAATAACCATCGCCCGAAAACCATAGGGTGGGTCTTTCCTATCATTGATTCAATGCCCTCGACAAAAACGAAGAAGGGGCCTTTATCGTTTGGGCGAAATCGGTTCTTAGAAACGCGGTCCATGAACTCTTTGTTGATCAACTGCATGCTAGTATTCGCGACGAGTTTCTTATCCGGGGGTAGAGCCCCCTTCCCATCACTGTTTTCCCCCATCGGGGAATTTTGCCAGTAGGATATCTGATGTGTAGATGGATGGATTACACTTATTTGTAAGAAAAAAACTCTGCAAATTCTTGACACAACGGTTTATTATCTTCCTTGTGCAGATCACCCTTCTGTCTATACCAGACTGTATTGCAAATCGGCACCATACCATATTCTCACCGTACTCATACCATACCATACGAATTTCTTTCCTATCATACCATACTGTATTATACCAAATCATACGTACAATAATATACCATACCATACTCATACCATGTCCTACAAACCGAGTGAATATTGAAATGTCATCCATTTCTGACCTATATTTAAAATTTCAAGTATTTAGCTCATCATCAAAATTTAATTTGTTTAAACAAATAGGTATTATTTAAACAATTTTACAGACAAGAAACCGAGTGAATAGGTATTGCATTGTGATCCAGTTCTGACCTATTTTTAAAATTTCAAGTCAATAGCTCATCATCAAAATTTAATTTGTATTATTACAAAAAGGTATTATTTAAACAATTTTACAGATGAGAAACCGAGTGAGTATTGCAATGTGGTCTATCCCCGACTCACGGTTAAAATTTGTAGACTGTAGTTTACCGGGAAGATGAAAAAAGGTAGTTTTATTCTGGGCGTCTGGGGGTTTGGTCACATAACGGCCGTTTTCGACGCGAAAGTTTAGTGTTTTTCCTAAACCTTTGCGCGGTCACTGTGAACGAACGGCTGGTCGCAAAAAAATCCAATTGGTCTTAAAAGATTCGTAATTTTTCAGGTCATTCAAAAGTGAACTAAACATTTCACGATTCAGTTAAATATTTTGAGATATGACATTGTCGAAATTTTAAATTTCGTTTTGAACCCCTTCCCCTTGACCTAGGGTTATGAAAACTTTCGAGGATCATTGTAGGGCTGGTCCAAACCCAGAAACCAAATTTTGTAATTTTAGCTCAACGCTAACTGGGCAAAGTGGCACGGACGGCGGACGGCGTACGGGGGACGGCGTACGGCGTACGGCGTACGGGTGACGGCAGATTTTTTTTTTATTCGATTTTCTGAATCTACGTATCTTGAAACGTAAACCAACAAATTTTGAGGGGGGGTTAAAAAAATTTTTTCTTTGGGCGATTCCAATTGTTCATTATCGAAGATAATAAACCAAAAGGAACTGACCTTTCAAGGTAGTGGTTTGACTTATCGGTTGTTGACGTTGATTGTTCACTTGTCGACACGTCTTCACCCGACAAAGGCGTGTCTACTCAAAAGATGAAATCATGGGGTTTCCCAAATCCGTCGTCACTCCTTCAGCCCCGAGCATTACCAGTCTTCAACTCGTCGTCACCTCGATTTCAAACCGTTTGTCATTCTCGATTTTAAACATATTTGGCTTTCTCGACCCTGGTTTTAAAATATAGAGGTGAAGTGGCAAACAAAAAGGGCGATGCCGTGTCTGTGAAAAAAACTCTGCAAATTCTTGACACAACGGTTCATTATCTTCTTTGTACAGATCACCCTTCTGTCTAGATCACTAGGTCTAAATGTCTAGATTCTAAATGTTAGATTAATAATTAATCTAATATTTAGGATCTAGACATCATTATAATTATTGATAATAATTATTATTATTATCAATTATCACTAATTATTAACAATTTTATCAAGTACCTAGTGAAAATTATTATAATTTATTGTTAGGTATTAATAATTCGTATTTATTATTAATAATAATTATTATTAATTATGATTAATTGATACGATATAATTCGGGGGTTTTTAATACTACGTCGGTAATAATAATTATTAATTATTATTAGAAAAATTATTTTTCTATAAAAGAAGTACCTACCAACAAACATTCGAAATTACCTTCATTTCCGTAGCACGAAACGCACCTCAGAACAACAAACTCGACATCACTTAAGCCATATGATGTTCCAAAGAGCTTGTTAGTATGAAAATGGACCTGTATTTCAACAGTTTGATACACGATCGCGTTGTGAGGCACAATCTTTGAGCCGTCATTGTGAACGAACGGCTGGTCGTACACAGCTGCGGATGGTCTTAAAAAATTCTACGGAACAAACTCTACCTAAATATGAAATAAAAAACATACCGTTTGATGGGAATTTTTCGAGATATGGAATTTTCAAAATTTCAAAATTCGTTTTGAACCCCTTCCCCTTGACCTAGGGTTATGAAAAGTTTCGAGGACCATTGTGGGGCTGGTCCAAACCCAGAAACCAAATTTCGTAATTTTAACTCAACGCTAACTGGGCAAAGTGGCGCGGACGGCGGACGGCGGACGGCGTACGGCGGACGGACGGATTTTTTTTTATTCGATTTTCTGAATCTACGTATCTTGAAACGTAAACCAACAAATTTTGAGGGGGGGTTAAAATTTTTTTTTCTTTGGGCGATTCCAATGGTTCATTATCGAAGATAATAAACCAAAAACTCTGCAAATTCTTGACACAACGGTTTATTATCTTCCTTGTGCAGATCACCCTTCTGTCTATACCAGACTGTATTGAAAATCGGCACCATACCATATTCTCACCGTACTCATACCATACCATACGAATTTCTTTCCTATCATACCATACTGTATTATACCAAATCATACATACAATAATATACCATACCATACTCATACCATGTCATACAAACCGAGTGAATATTGAAATGTCATCCATTTCTGACCTATATTTAAAATTTCAAGTATCTAGCTCATCATCAAAATTTAATTTGTTTAAACAAATAGGTATTATTTAAACAATTTTACAGACAAGAAACCGAGTGAATCCAGTTCTGTGATCCAGTTCTGACCTATTTTTAAAATTTCAAGTCAATAGCTCATCATCAAAATTTAATTTGTATTATTACAAAAAGGTATTATTTAAACAATTTTACAGATGAGAAACCGATTAAATATTGCAATGTGGTCTATCCCCGACTCACGGTTAAAATTTCTAGACTGTAGTTTACCGGGAAGATGACAAAAGGTAGTTTTATTCTGGGCGTCTGAGGGTTGGGTCACATAACGGCCGTTTTCGACGCGAAACATTAGTGTTTTTCCTAAACCTTTGCGCGCTTACTGTGAACGAACGGCTGGTCGCACAAAAATCCAATTGGTCTTAAAAGATTCGTAATTTTTCAGGTCATTCAAAAGTGAACTGAAAATCAAACGTTTCAGTTAAATATTTTGAGATATGACATTGTCGAAATTTTAAATTTCGTTTTGAACCCCTTCCCCTTGACCTAGGGTTATGAAAAGTTTCGAGGACCATTGTGGGGCTGGTCCGAACCCAGAAACCGAATTTCGTAATTTTAACTCAACGCTAACTGGGCAAAGTGGCACGGACGGCGGACGGCGGACGGGGGACGGCGGACGGCGTACGGCGTACGGCGGACGGACGGATTTTTTTTTATTCGATTTTCTGAATCTACGTATCTTGAAACGTAAACCAACAAATTTTGAGGGGGGGTTAAAAAATTTTTTTCTTTGGGCGATTCCAATGGTTCATTATCGAAGATAATAAACCAAAAGAAGGCATGGGAAAAGATAGCCGAAGAGTTCAACTGCTCGACAGGACAACGCTGCCAAGTAAGTTTTTTTTTTAAATAAAAACCGACTGTACCGTTGTAAAGCTGAGGCTTTTGTGCCTTTTTCAGGCTTACAGGCTATGACCAATCACCAGAATTATGGAGGACTAATAATCGTTTGAATAACAGGCAGTTTTCAAGAATTGACGAAATTAACTATTCGGGCTCATTTTGGTTTATTATCTTCGATAATGAACCATTGGAATCGCCCAAAGAAAAAAATTTTTTAACCCCCCCTCAAAATTTGTTGGTTTACGTTTCAAGATACGTAGATTCAGAAAATCGAATAAAAAAACTCTGCAAATTCTTGACACAACGGTTTATTATCTTCCTTGTGCAGATCACCCTTCTGTCTATACCAGACTTTATTGCAAATCGGCACCATACCATATTCTCACCGTACTCATACCATACCATACGAATTTCTTTCCTATCATACCATACTGTATTATACCAAATCATACATACAATAATATACCATACCATACTCATACCATGTCATACAAACCGAGGGAATATTGAAATATCATCCATTTCTGACCTATATTTAAAATTTCAAGTATCTAGCTCATCATCAAAATTTAATTTGTTTAAACAAATAGGTATTATTTAAACAAATTTACAGACAAGAAACCGAGTGAATATTGCATTGTGATCCAGTTCTGACCTATTTGTAAAATTTTAAGTCAATAGCTCATCATCAAAATTTAATTTGTATTATTACAAAAAGGTATTATTTAAACAATTTTACAGATGAGAAACCGAGTGAATATTGCAATGTGGTCTATCCCCGACTCACGGTTAAAATTTCTAGACTGTAGTTTACCGGGAAGATGAAAAAATGTAGTTTTATTCTGGGCGTCTGGGAGTTGGGTCACATAACGGCCGTTTTCGACGCGAAAGTTTAGTGTTTTTCCTAAACCTTTGCGCGGTCACTGTGAACGAACGGCTGGTCGCACAAAAATCCAATTGGTCTTAAAAGATTCGTAATTTTTCAGGTCATTCAAAAGTGAACTAAACATTACACCGTTTCATGAGAATGTTTAGAGATATGACATTGTCGAAATTTCAAAGTTCGTTTTGAACCCCTTCCCCTTGACCTAGGGTTATGAAAAGTTTCGAGGATCATTGTGGGGCTGGTCCAAACCCAGAAACCAAATTTCGTAATTTTAGCTCAACGCTAGCTGGGCAAAGTGGCACGGACGGCGGACGGCGTACGGGGGACGGCGTACGGCGTACGGCGTACGGTGTACGGCGTACGGCGGACGGACGGATTTTTTTTTATTCGATTTTCTGAATCTACGTGTCTTGAAACGTAAACCAACAAATTTTGAGGGGGGGTTAAAAACTTTTTTTCTTTGGGCGATTCCAATGGTTCATTATCGAAGATAATAAACCAAAATCCGTCCGTCACCCATACGCCGTACGCCGTCCCCCGTCCGCCGTCCGTGGCACTTTGCCCAGTTAGCGTTGAGCTAAAATTACGAAATTTGGTTTCTGGGTTTGGACCAGCCCCACAATGATCCTCGAAACTTTTCATAACCCTAGGTCAAGGGGAAGGGGTTCAAAACGAAATTTAAAATTTCGACAATGTCATATCTCCAAATATTTAACTGAACCGTGTAATTTTTAGTTCACTTTTGAATGACCTGAAAAATCACGAATGTTTTAAGACCAATTGGATTTTTTTGCGACCAGCCGTTCGTTCACAGTGACCGCGCAAAGGTTTAGGAAAAACACTAAACTTCGCGTCGAAAACAGCCGTTATGTGACCCAACCCCCAGACGCCCAGAATAAAACTACCTTTTTACATTTTCCCGGTAAACTACAGTCTAGAAATTTTTGAGTCGGGGATAGACCACATTGCAATATTCACTCGGTTTCTCATCTATAAAATTGTTTAAATAATACCTTTTTGTAATAATACAAATTAAATTTTGATGATGAGCTATGGACTTGAAATTTTAAAAATAGGTCAGAACTGGATCACAATGCAATATTCACTCGGTTTCTTGTCTGTAAAATTGTTTAAATAATACCTATTTGTTTAAACAAATTAAATTTTGATGATGAGCTAGATACTTAAAATTTTAAATATAGGTCAGAAATGGATGACATTTCAATATTCACTCGGTTTGTATGACATGGTATGAGTATGGTATGGTATATTATTGTATGTATGATTTGGTATAATACAGTATGGTATGATAGGAAAGAAATTCGTATGGTTTTTTTTTTTTTTTTTTTTTTTTTTAATTTTATTTACTTTTTGTGGAGTACCACTATCAAGTGAGCTTACAAGTAATATAAACATAAACAATATAACATGTGACACGCAGTAATCAAAACTATCCTATGATAGCTGAAACCAATATAGATAATATTTTATTTTTGACAATTAACAAGGTTGACTAGATAGTTACAGTTCTTTTTTTTCTTTCTTTGGTACTAGCTGTGTGCTCACAAGAGGTCCGAATGCCACTTTCTTTTGAGGCGTCGCGATGATCGTGTTGGACGGGAGTCCTCAAGAATTCCTCTCACCAAGGGGCTGGGATGATTTGACATCCGTATGGCAAGCTGGGTGTACGAAGTCTGCATCATCCCAGCAACCCACGGGAGATCCAGATCTTCGTGCAGGCAGTCATTACTAACAAACCAAGGGCAACTTGTAATGATCCGAAGGGCTCGGTTCTGCACAGTCTGTATCCTTCGGATTTGTGACGCGGATGCCGAGTTCCATATTGCACAGCCATAAAGCCACAGAGGGCGGACAAGGGAGGTGTACAATAATCTCTTTAGATCCAGTGGTAGGTGGGGTGAGCAGAGGAGATGGTGCAGTTGGCCAAGTCTACGGCGTACTCTGGCGACTGTCTCGCTGATGTGCGGGATCCAAGTCAATTTCGGGTCTAAGATGATCCCAAGATATCTCACAGAGACTTTAGGATGAAGTACCTGGCCTTGCAGATGGTAGATTGGGATGTGGAAGTTGCGTTTCAAGGTGAAGCAGATTAGGACCGATTTCTCTGGATTCAGTCTTGTCCTCCATTGGTTGGACCAAGTACAAACCTGGTTGGTATACGCCTGTAGCTTGGAGAAGGCTTCTTCCCCTGAAGCAGCCCGGGACAGGATAGCCTGGTCATCAGCAAAATGTGCGATCAGTATGTCATCAGCGCGTGGGATATCACTGGCAAACAGAGTGTACAGGACAGGTCCAAGGACGCTTCCCTGGGGGACCCCTGCATGAATAGGATAGGTGATCGACTGTGCGCCCTGATATCGAACAGCGTAGGATCTGGCTGAGAGATAGCTCTGGATTATTCGATAGTAGGTATCTGGAAGAACTCGTCTTAGTTTAACCAACAGGCCTTTGTGCCAGACTCGATCGAATGCTTTCTCAACGTCCAGGAACAGACCCAGGCAGACATGCTTGACCTCAAAGCAGATCAGAATTTCGTCCACAACCCGATGGAGCTGTTGGGGGCATGAGTGAAAAGATCGAAAGCCAAACTGTTCTGGTGGGATCAGAGGCTCCAAGAAAGGTAATACGTGTGAGAGCAGAAGTCGTTCAAAGATCTTGGACAGCAGTGATAGTAAGCTGATTGGCCTATAACTTGAAGGATCTTGAGATGGTTTACCTTTCTTTTTAATCATAATGATTCTCGCAAACTTCCATTTGGTAGGAAAGTGTGTAGTACGAAGGATTGCATTGTAGACTTGGGTCAAGAGGACCAGGGCTTTACGGGGGAGATGAAGAAGTAGTGGTTGAGTTATTCCATCATAGCCAGGAGCTTTCTTGGTTGGTGAGTGCTTTATGGCGTCTGACACATCTTTTGGTCTGAAGAATTTGGAGAATGGCGATAACTGAAGAGGCGAAGAAACTTCTTCATCTATGAGTTTGTCAAACGCAGGGTGGACAGTTGGATTAGGTTTGAACTGTCCCTCCAAAACTCTGGCGAGGATCTCTACCTTCTCATGGGGTGAGCAGTACCAGCGGTTCTGGGATTTCAGAGGTGGAATCATGGATTTCTCTCTAGTTAGAGCTCTACAAGCTCGCCATAGGCTGCCATCACCAGTTTCAAGGTTGGATACAGACGCATTCGTTCTCAGTGCCTCGCTTGCCCTCAGTGCATACTTTAGCTCTTCAGTTGCTCTGTTATACATGCGTTTATGCTCTGGGGAGCGCGTGGATCTCCATCGAGCTCGAGCACTTTTTTTGACCTGATGGAGTTGCTGGATATGGGTGGCACAGGTGAAATTTCGGCGTTTTGGAACTGCCTTAGGGCCACTTGCAACACTTGCTGCAAATTGTATGTATCTCGTGAGAGAGGATACTGCAATATTAATGTCATTTGGAGTTTTTAGAGGGACGTTGACCGACACAGTGGCCTCCAGCGTTTTCTTGTAGACTTCCCATTGGAAGGGTTTGCGGATCAGTGAGGAATGGTTTTCACATATATCATAAGGAGCGTTCAGTTTCAGAGCCACGGGCAGGTGGTCAGATGAGAGTTCATGGAATACGATTGGTTGTGATGGTCTGTTATGTAATCCTTTAATGAGAAAGAAATCCAAGACATCCGGGGTTATCCTATTCTGGTCAGGAATGTAAGTTGGCTCGATCGGGTGAAGTACATCAATGTTAAGTTGTCGGATGACTGAAACAAGGCGTTGCCCTCTAGGGTTTGGCGTGTTGGAGCCAAAACGGGGATGTTTCGAGTTGAAGTCACCGCCAATCAAAAAGTTGGACTGAAGTTCATGAAAGAGGCCAACGAAATCGCAGCGAGACACTAAATTATTTGGAGGTGAATAGAAGGAGCAAATTTGGTTGGAAATACCATTAACAGTTAGTTGGATTCTGGCAGTTTGCATATTTTCTTCCAGGATCGGTGGCATTTCACTATGTGGAATACACGACTTTATGAGAACAAGAGCACCTCCTGAACTAGCACCATTAGGGTTATCGGCACGATAGCATTTGTATTTTTCGATATAGAAGCTGCGATTTTGAGACAGCTTGGTCTCAGTTGAAATTGAAATTGAAATTGAAAAAAATTTTATTGTACATAGGACTAGTCCCTCATAGTTACAGTTACCAATAAGATGTCAATATCGTGCATGTTGAGAAATAATTCTAATTCTAAGCGACGACTGGATATGCCGCGGGCATTCCATGTGCAGATAGTGAGTAAATCGAGAGTTGTATTATCCATCAAGCTTAAGTAACCTTGGAATAATTTGTGCGAGGGTTTGAACTAGGGGTTGTAGTATGCTCATGAAACTTTCAATTTTGCTGATAAGTAGGGAAATCGAGTTGTTAGATGCCTCGGAGCTAGGCTGAAGGCATTCAGCGTATGATTTGTTTTGTAGAAGAGACTTGGGTTGCATGATCTGGGGACGTTGTGACGCAGGGCTTGTGGTAGGAGGTAATGGGTTCTTCTTGAGGTTTTCAATTCGGCTAGGGGGTGTTCGTAGTTTTTGGAGACGTACATGTACGGGACATCCTTTGTAGTTGGCTGTGTGGAGACCACCACAGTTCACACATTTAGGAGCGTCAATAGCAAGTTTTGTGCAGCTGGAAGTGGCATGACATTGGTCACATTTTACACACCGAGGTGACATGCTACAGTAATTGCGACTGTGACCGAATTCCTGGCAATTGGTACACTGAATGACTGTTCTTTTAGGGCGGGGTGGTTCCACTTTAATTACAGCACCATATAGTCGATTGAGACTAAATATTTCATTATTTTTAGGATTCGGTTTGAGGTCAAGAAAAAATAGAGGTAGAGGATTTTTTGACACCGGATGTAGTACGTGTAGCATTTGGGAAGGCTCGTAACCGAGTGCTTTTATTTCAGCCATCATTGCATTGACATCGCACGAATGATGAAGGCCTCTAAGAACGACCCGGAAAGGTCTCTCGGAGTTTGCCAGATAGGTGTGGAATTGAGCGTTCTTACTTTTAAGATATGTTGTCATTGTTCGGTAACCATCTATCGTATCGAACATGAACTTGACTCTGTCTGACGAAGATAAGTGTTTGTACGTGCCGACGTTTAAATCATTGATTTCTTCAAGGACTTTGTTGATGTTGGTTACGTTTCGAACAAAGATAGGAGGAGGTTTCGGACTTTGAGCAGTCGCAGGTAGTTGGTTAGATGTTTCGCTATCCATTGTATCCAGCGGTGCAAATCTGTTTGATAAGGGGACACTAGAATGGCTTATTTTGACGCGCTTGTTGGGAGGTCTGGGGGGCCCACCAAAAGGTGGGTCAGTATCTTCGGCCATGGGTCACTCTTTGTGCCCTGTCGATAGTATGAATACCGATAAGAGAAAGGATGGCAAAAGAGACAGAAACTGATAAGAAAAGAGAGAGAAAATCGAATTGACTCACTGATAGGGTGTAGGTGCTTATCGTACCGAAGAAATTCGTATGGTATGGTATGAGTACGGTGAGAATATGGTATGGTGCCGATTTGCAACGCAGTCTGGTATAGACAGAAGGGTGATCTGCACAAGGAAGATAATAAACCGTTGTGTCAAGAATTTGGAAAGTTTTTGGTTTATTATCTTCAATAATGAACCATTGGAATCGCCCAAAGAAAAAATTTTTTTAACCCCCCCTCAAAATTTGTTGGTTTACGTTTCAAGATACGTAGATTCAGAAAATCGAATAAAAAAAAAATCCGTCCGTCACCCGTACGCCGTACGCCGTCCCCCGTCCGCCGTCTCCCGTCCGCCGTCCGTGGCACTTTGCCCAGTTAGCGTTGAGCTAAAATTACGAAATTTGGTTTCTGGGTTTGGACCAGCCCCACAATGATCCTCGAAACTTTTTATAACCCTAGGTCAAGGGGAAGGGGTTCAAAACGAAATTTAAAATTTCGACAATGTCATATCTCCAAATATTTAACTGAACCGTGTAATTTTTAGTTCACTTTTGAATGACCTGAAAAATTACGAATCTTTTAAGACCAATTGGATTTTTATGCGACCAGCCGTTCGTTCACAGTGACCGCGCAAAGGTTTAGGAAAAACACTAAACTTTCGCGTCGAAAACGGCCGTTATGTGACCCAACCCCCAGACGCCCAGAATAAAACTACCTTTTTTCATCTTCCCGGTAAACTACAGTCTAGAAATTTTAACCGTGAGTCGGGGATAGACCACATTGCAATATTCACTCGGTTTCTCATCTGTAAAATTGTTTAAATAATACCTTTTTGTAATAATACAAATTAAATTTTGATGATGAGCTATTGACTTGAAATTTTAAAAATAGGTCAGAACTGGATCACAATGCAATATTCACTCGGTTTCTTGTCTGTAAAATTGTTCAAATAATACCTATTTGTTTAAACAAATTAAATTTTGATGATGAGCTAGATACTTGAAATTTTAAATATAGGTCAGAAATGGATGACATTTCAATATTCACTCGGTTTGTATGACATGGTATGAGTATGGTATGGTATATTATTGTATGTATGATTTGGTATAATACAGTATGGTATGATAGGAAAGAAATTCGTATGGTATGGTATGTGTACGGTGAGAATATGGTATGGTGCCGATTTGCAATACAGTCTGGTATAGACAGAAGGGTGATCTGCACAAGGAAGATAATAAACCGTTGTGTCAAGAATTGGCAGAGTTTTTCATCTTCCCGGTAAACTACAGTCTAGAAATTTTAACCGTGAGTCGGGGATAGACCACATTGCAATATTCACTCGGTTTCTCATCTGTAAAATTGTTTAAATAATACCTTTTTGTAATAATACAAATTAAAATTTGATGATGAGCTATTGACTTGAAATTTTAAAAATAGGTCAGAACTGGATCACAATGCAATATTCACTCAGTTTTTTGTCTGTAAAATTGTTTAAATAATACCTATTTGTTTAAACAAATTAAATTTTGATGATGAGCTAGATACTTGAAATTTTAAATATAGGTCAGAAATGGATGACATTTCAATATTCACTCGGTTTGTATGACATGGTATGAGTATGGTATGGTATATTATTGTAGGTATGTATGATTTGGTATAATACAGTATGGTATGATAGGAAAGAAATTCGTATGGTATGGTATGTGTACGGTGAGAATATGGTATGGTGCCGATTTGCAATACAGTCTGGTATAGACAGAAGGGTTATCTGCACAAGGAAGATAATAAACCGTTGTGTCAAGAATTTGCAGAGTTTTCACCCTCAAGTTCCCTTCAGAAAATTATTATTAGAGGCTTAAAAGACGGAAAATTTAACGCTCTTTCCAACAGTTAACTTAGATTTGGTTTTACTCTTCATATTAAGGGAGTTATGGCCTTTTCAGTGACCAAAGGTCGAAAACACGAAAAAATTTTAACATTGAAAAACTCAGGTTTTTAGTGGTTTAAAAAAAAACTTTAAGGGACACTTTTTGTTGGAAATTGGTTGTAGAACACGTGGTTAAAAATTTCCGGATCATAAGTGAGACACCCTGTAAAGAACTGTAAATAAAAGTGTAATATAGAATTGTAAAATTTACAATTACAATTTACAATTATTTAATAATTAATGATAATTGTATAAATATGTAAATAGTAGTATTAAGGTCCACCGTCCTGTCAAGAGTTTTGTCTGCGGAATTTTCTCTTAAATGTATCATCCCTTCCACTAACCTCACTCTCATGCCTTTATCCTCCATCACCCCTCATTTTTAATAAACTTTGAGGGCCGACAGGCCGGTATTATATAAACTTAAGTCACTCTGTACTAACTACTTATTGTAGGCTATATTCATGTCAATAATGTTATTCTTGATTCTTGGTTTATAAACGAATGAGCGCACTTCGACGCCGCACAAAGCTACTCAGTACCGCAGGTTCAATTCCCGGTTTGTATCGAACTTTGCCAGGTCTTGAAGCAATATTTGTAATATTTAGTGCAACAGTTGCAATATTCTCGTAAAAATCAAGTGAATGCTTGTCTAAAGTGGGCGTTTCCCAGTCTAGCAGCATGAGTTAGTGAGCGAAGTTTTCAAGTAACTAGCCCTTCAATAATTGATAATTATTATCAATCATATTTCGATCACAAAATTATTTAAATATTTAATAATTAATCATTACATTGTTTCTGTTATTGAAATCATTGAGTTTTATTCTCCTATATATCCCAATTTTGTTAATTTTAATAAATATAGTAGGTAATTATAAACGATGGATTGGTGAAACTAAAGACACTCGCGTGAAATATGAACTTGAATGCACGAACAGGAGGATGAAAATTATAGAAAATTATAGAAAACACTTACTACAGTTGGAAAAAGTGGAAATTTTCGCTGTACAGCGTCGTCAGCCCGAGAAGAAATGGTGGGGTGTGCTTCTCTCAACTTCCAGATCCAAGGGGTTTGGTGGTATGCGCGGATGGCAGCGGCATGGAGGAAGCGAGCAGGATAATGTGGGCTGGTAGAAGGTGGTGGGGAAGGGAAGTTTTGTGAAGGGTTGTGCTTGTGTAATGTATTAGTGTTAAGTGTTTGCGTGTATTGTGTGAGGGAAGTATTGCGTGTATTGTGTGAATGTGTTGGTTATGTCAAAAAAGTAATTAAAAGTGTAATAGTCAGTGAGTTGTGTGTGTGGAAGTGAGAAAGTGTTAGTCATGCCCGAAAATTTATTTATTCTTTTATTTATTAGTTTTATTTTATTTTTTTTTTAATTTAAAAAATGTATATATATAAGCTAATATATAAATAAAAAAAATAAAAAAATAAATAAAAAAATAAAAATAAGATAAAAATAAATAAATAAAATAAAATCAAAATAAATAAAATGTTGCCTAGTGTTTCCTGTTCAAACCAGGTGGCTTAACACTGCCCAGAACAGATATGTATGCTGACTCCCAGGTCCTCCTCTCTAGGGTGGAGGACCTGGGAGTCAGCATACATATCTGTTCTGGGCAGTGTTGAGCCACCTGGTTTGAACAGGAAACACTAGGCAACATTTTATTTATTTTGATTTTATTTTATTTATTTATTTATTTTGATCTTATTTTTATTTTTTTTATTTATTTTTTTATTTTTTTTATTTATATATTAGCTTATATATATACATTTTTTAAATTAAAAAAAAAAAAAATAAAACTAATAAATAAAAGAATAAATAAATTTTCGGGCATGACTAACACTTTCTCACTTCCACACACACAACTCACTGACTATTACACTTTTAATTACTTTTTTGACATAACCACCACATTCACACAATACACGCAATACTTCCCTCACACAATACACGCAAACACTTAACACTAATACATTACACAAGCACAACCCTTCACAAAACTTCCCTTCCCCACCACCTTCTACCAGCCCACATTATCCTGCTCGCTTCCTCCATGCCGCTGCCATCCGCGCATACCACCAAACCCCTTGGATCTGGAAGTTGAGAGAAGCACACCCCACCATTTCTTCTCGGGCTGACGACGCTGTACAGCGAAAATTTCCACTTTTTCCAAATGTAGTAAGTGTTTTCTATAATTTTCATCCTCCTGTTTGTGCATTCAAGTAGGTAATTATAATATTTATTAAAATTAACAAAATTGGGATATAGAGGAGACTTTAAACAAAAATATTTCAGGGAGTTTGAATCGGAACAAACCTGTGGTGTCAAAACTGGGCCCATAAGCTCAATTTCAACTTATTTCAATATAGCAGCGTTCACTCAAACTATTGTCCACTAATACTGCTAATATTCGAAATTTACTTCTATTTGGTCAATTAAGTAGGTACTTATGTTTCGATAAAATTAGATTTTTTTTTTTGATTTGGAATGATACCATCGAATATTATTAAAAATATACATACAAATGATAAATACATCAAATATTAATTTTTACTCATTCCGATGGCGTTTATTCTTTGAAAACTCCCTAACCAATCCATCATTGGTCTTTTAAAGGCGTGAAACTTGGAGAAAGGTCGTAATGTATGGCGGAGGGTTGGGCAGGTCGTGATTGGATCGGTCGAGATGCAAATCCTGAGAGCTGCTTTCAGAGAAAATGATTAGTGCCAGATCTGCTGATCGTGGCAAAACAGAACCAGCCGGTACACACAACTGAAAAAAAGAGAGAAAAAAATCCCACGGATATTAATAACCGGCTTTCTAACGGACATAACTCACTCAGCACCCCCGTTTTTTTAACCCTCAAATAGGCACCCATTTAACAAAATTGACCCTCACGGTGCACAAAAGGTAAAGCCCCGCGTATAAGCTTTGCTTTGATAGGTAGCTGTTAGATGGTCCTGGAGCATGAAACAGGCAGCTCGTGAAAAAGAAAGAATATCAATTTATGAAAACCCAATTCGTTAATGACCGAAATGTGCTGCGGGAGTCGAGGGTCGGTCGGCGAGCTCATCGCCGTCTCTAATATGAGTTGATTATAGGTATTGCTCATTCTACTGATGCATTGATAAACGATTATTGATCTACTCTCGGGATTATATCTTATAATAAGAACGCCGACTCCGTTACTCACGTTTGTGTTAAGTATTGAAACCACGCGAACCAGATTAGACCCACGTTCTTCGGTTTTCGTTAATGGAAAAAACTGAGGTTGAATTATCGAATCCCGATGACAAAACAGTGAGATCACTGAAAAGATTGCTTCTGCAATTAGGGGTCCATAATAATTCCATATTATCTAGTATATTGGTGTACGTTGTTGACATTACAAATAATTTATTTTGTCGTGACTAACTACTCAGGTTTGGAAAATTTAAATCATTTGTCATTGTCACTTTAGGGACAACTCGAGAGTGGTTTTTAGGAATCAAATAATTAATTTAAAACACTGCCTATGGTTGCAACCCTGCTGTTGTGAATAATAAAAGGCACGAATATAATATTCAAGTCGGGGTAAGAACTTATCAATGCTAAAGGGCTTTGCCTTAAACGGAAAAATTTTCATTGTCTGTGCCAATCCAACGGGTGATATGCGCAGGGAGTTTTCTTTCAGGATGCGGTATAGTGTATAAATCCATACAAACAGCACAATACAACAGCCAACATTGCTAAATTCATCAGCGTCCTCACAGGCCTTAGATTGGCCAGAGGAAAAACGAGGGGAGCCCCAGGGTTCATTATCTGAGCCTCAAATGTCATCGCGTCTCTCTGTTATTCTTTCTAGATTTCATTCATGGGTTGGCTTATCTTTGAGGCACTGCTTATACTGTCATAAATGACGATTTAAGGCAAGATTTGTTCTCGGACGCACTGACGTCGGGTTTATATTTTTCATCAGTATCGGCTCATCCTTGTCACGGATTAAACCTAATCCACTCGTTTTTGGAGGGATTACAACTGAAAGGGACTTCGAGCACGTCGACAGCTCCTTCACTAGACGGTATCACGTTAAAAGATGCTCAGTATTTGCCCCAACCACTTGATTGCACCACAAGTGGAGGTACCTGATTGTCAAATTTGGGATGACTGACGTTGTTTATGAAGGTTATCCAGAAGTTAAACCCTGTATAACTACTAATTTATATGTTTTTATGTTCTGCATGACTTCAGAGAAGTATCGAAGCGGTCAGTATGTAGAATGCCATACCTCAGGTAAATAATTTGTACAGCTAATTATTAGCTGTGCAAATACCAACGTCACACATTTAAATTGTAAATACTGATATCGAGTTTGTATAGTAAATGTTGGAGGCATGCACAATTTGTATCGACAATCATAGGCATCAACAATTTGTATCGACAATTATTGTCGATACAAATTGTTGATGTCTCTAACATTTACTTTACAAACTTGATATCCTTGCTATATCCTTGATATCCTTGCAATTTAAATGTGTGACGTTGGTATTTGCACGTACAAGGCACACTATTGCCTGGGATCATGAACCTCGCCAGACTTATGTACTGACAAGTGGTTGAGAACAAAGACAACCTCAGAGTGGAAGAGAGTTTGGAATAGGTTTTTCCTCTTGGGTTTATAAGTACGGTTCTTGCTGATTGTCAGAGTCGGAGCGTTATATTTAGACTGGAGCAACAGTCACTACTAAATGAGGGTGGGATGAAATTGGTTGAAGTCACGATGTGGCAGACGTAATCAAAGCGTAGCATTTTACAAGTCTAGCTCTGAAGAGGCGTCCATATATGGATGTTGATCGTGAATAATTATCACGTGACATCTACGTCCGACGGGTTGCACAGCCAAGAAAAATTCCAGTTTGACAGATTCAAAGATGCAAATCTGAATTGTGTACGAATGCGACAAAATGTCAGATCAATCTTGTCGAATCCAACAACAAGAGCGCCTCAGAGTTCGCTACAAACGGTGATCTCTTGTAGTTGTTTGAATTTGGAATTAGGACGCCATGACGAGCAGTCTCAGATTCGCAAGTCAACGCCGCTAAACCAATTCAAGTACCGGAATCTCACTGGCCCTCGAGCTCGACGAAGAAAGCCCATCGACATAAGATAGTATCATATAGCGGCTTTACTTGCCAGGTGAAAAAACCGTCTACGACCTAAATATTCCGATTTCGGAACAGTGATGTCATCCTTACGGAGGAAGTGTGCGTTAGTCTACCTCACAATAGCGCCATCAATATTCTTCTGGCCGCGTGACGGTGCTTCTTGTGCATATAATATACATGACCGTGGGTAAACCCTTCTGCGGGCCCTGTACAAAGAAATATTTCTTGAAAAAAATACATTGCGTGACTACTGATGGAAATTGAACGCTGAGATGAACTAACTCTGACCTCTCAGTCGCAGGATGATACTTTTAATATTCTCACTTTTTAGCCAGTTAATTAGGCAGTGTGGCTTCCAATGACGGGTCGACTCGGATGGCGTTCCAAATTATAGAGCCGATCTTTCCCCAAAAATTACTTGTTAAGTGATTCTGATCCGTCACGGTTTCACGCGACGCGCAACGTAGCACCACACAACACGACATAATATGTGACGACGTAATATATTTTGCAAACTCCTTTGGCTCAACAGCAGAGGGAATAGCATATCCCTCCCCGTTAGGAATCAATAGCTTCAAACATTAACACTCAAACAATCTTCAACAGACGAGAGCGTCTTACCCTCCCCTGGCCTCTTCTTACTTACAGTTTAATATCTTTTCGATATCTACCTATTTTTGCAGCATTTTATTTCTCTAACCAATAAGTAACAATTCGATCAATATCGAATATGAATAATATCTATATTATAGATGTGAGAAGTACGTGATTATCTATAGTATACAATACAATAAGTTTTGCATTCAGCAATTTCTATTCAACTGTTCTGTCATAATATGATGGTAATCATGGTAATATGACACTAGTACTGATATGGTACTGATCATGGTACTGATATTATGCTGAGTCTGATTCACGAGTATCGAAATTTGCCCGCCACGAATGTTTCAGGGAATGGGCCAAAATAGGTGGAAATTCGTGGGGTTGGTTGGGGGATTTGGTGTTCACAGGTGGTCCAACGTGTGTACCTATTATCTGGGTCTCAACAAACGCCTGGTCAGTATACGAGTACAATCGGATGGTCCCATAAATAAGTCATCCAAAATCCTGATCATCTTTGGGCCACTCGAACCGCTACCATCAACTGCCTGTTGGTATTTCGTACGTTGCGATCTTTCATGCCGAGTATTCCATTGAAGACCCCTCGGTGACCTTTGCAGTTTTCATTCGTTTCCTCGTGTTCCCTCCACGAACTTGCGCAACGTTATGTGTAATAAAATTGAAAAAAATGTCATGTCCCGACTCCGATAAGGCAGTTTAACCGCAAGGTCTTCTGCCAAAATTACACGTTACGAGGCTTTCACGACGCCGCTCCCCCGCCGCCGCTCTCCTAATAAATCTTTAAGAGCCCTTTGACGCCCATTCTGTTTTCCTAATTTATTCAGTTCGACCTTTTGATCTCCAGATACGACCTCGGTCGTCCTTTAGTATCATCTCTTTCCAAATGGAAAACAACGCGAAATTTCACCTGCAGCGATCGTAGATCAAAACTCTCACTGACGACTTGGTGGACACATCAAGTAGAGGTTTCGGAGTGGTAACTCATTCATCTTGAAATGTATTCTATTTTTAGACAATACATGATTATTACTACATTCTACCAGATAATAATATTATCTTTTGGTTTATTATCTTCGATAATGAACCATTGGAATCGCCCAAAGAAAAATTTTTTTTAACCCCCCCTCAAAATTTGTTGGTTTACGTTTCAAGATACGTAGATTCAGAAAATCGAATAAAAAAAAATCCGTCCGTCCGCCGTACGCCGTACGCCGTCCGCGCCACTTTGCCCAGTTAGCGTTGAGTTAAAATTACGAAATTTTTTTTATGGGTTTCGACCAACCCCACAATGGTCCTCGAAACTTTTCATAACCCTAGGTCAAGGGGAAGGGGTTCAAAACGAATTTTGAAAATTTGAAAATCTCATATCTCGAAAAATTCATATAGAACGGTATGTTTTTTATTTCATATTTAGATAGAGTTTGTTCCGTAGAATTTTTTAAGACCATCCGCAGCTTTGTACGACCAGCCGTTCGTTCACAATGAGGGCTCAACGATTGTGCCTCACAACACGATCGTGTATCAAACTGTTGAAATACAGGTCCATTTTCATACTAACAAGCTCTTTGGAACATCATATGGCTTAAGTGATGTCGAGTTTTTGATATTATTTCTAATTTTGATATTATCAAAATGTTTATTGTAGTGATTACATGTAGGGGTGTAGGGGAGGTTCTTATACTCATCAATAGAATAATAGAACCTTAGTTCTGTCTTTTCATTGCCAACTACCATCCAGTCTGCACATGTATCTTACCAGCAACCATAGTATGTGTACAAGAAAACTATGCTACGTAGTTTTATCTCCTGACGTCACTGCTACTTGACATGACTTTTATTCGAATTAAATGTTTCCCTCTACCCCTCCACCTCTCCACCCCACAAGTTGCTTCGACGTAAGAGAAAAATCTTAATATTCTTTAAATCATTTAAACTGCTCACTTCACGCCTTACGACACGTGGTCCCTTACGTGGTGGTCTGCTAAATCTCTCTATTGTAATTTTCAACAACGCCACAGCTCAAAAACCTCCAACGATTCCAGTGGAGCAGTTTTCGTTCATTACGTGCAAATTAAACCTCTGGAATCGGCCAAGAAGAAGAAAAATTACTTACCAAACTGCTTCGATGATTTTTTTTTTTTTTTTTTTAAGCATTTATTAGAGAAATGACAATACAAAAAATTCCAGCAACAGAAAACGGAAAAGTGCAGTGGCCTCCCAATAAATTACAAAACTTGTGCTGAGGGGAGGAATCGCCTTAAAAAAATTGAATGGTATTCTACAATAAAATAAAAAAGTAACTTAAAATGATTTGCTTAGAAACACATTTCGATTCGTTTACAAGCAAAATAAAATTTATCGGTTCCATCCTACCAAACTATCAAAGAATAAAAGTGAAATTAACTCTTTAATACGTATTCTAAAACTTTTAGGACTAATAATAATTTTTATACCATTGGGAAGGTTATTGAACGGTAGTCTCGGGATTAGTCAACGAAACAATTGCGTCGGTAAATCGTTAGTTTTATTGGAAAATACAACTGAAAAATATAGGAAGTTTGGGAGCACGAAGTTATACTGGTAAAGCGATTAGACTGACTGAGAAACAGGTGTTCGGGTGGGGAGACAAGATGGCGGTCACATCACTACCTTAATATTCATTAGTATCCATAAGGTAATTCATCTGTGGCCCTTTCTCTCAGCATGTTACCCCAACTGGCATTTATAATTCGGTAAATAATAATCGGAAATTATTGTGTGTCGGGGAAATCGTGTAATTGTCTTTATTCGGTAAATATTGGCAAGTGAAGGTACGTGTTATGGAGTCGGTGTGTAGGAATTTCGGTATGGAGGAAGTTGTGTGGAGTGAGCTGAAGAAACTGGAAAGACGCTAGTAGCGGGAATAATGGGAACTAGGGCTGAGGTCTTCACTAGGGAAGTTAACGGGAAGTCGTTCATTATTTTTTACAGAATGGTGAAACGTAACTCGTTTCTTCCTTGGGAAACTGATAAAACCACTAGCTATCCATCCAAATTTTGTTCTGGTAAATTTGGGAGAATCGTCAAATACGATTGGGTCTACGTTAAAGGAAATATCGTCCAAAATTGCACCGCTGAATATAATATCAATTTTGTGACGGTTGTTAAAATTGGGATCAGCCAATGTAAGTTTGGAAACTTCTGGCCAGCGGGTAATCGGGAAGGAATACGTCGGTGATGGGGAACTTGGGTTGTCCAACACTATGAAATTCACGCACAATTACCGTATAAAGGGTTTCGGCACCATGAACGGTAGTCTCGGGATTAGTCAACGAAACAATTGCGTCGGTAAATCGTTAGTTTTATTGGAAAATACAACTGAAAAATATAGGAAGTTTGGGAGCACGAAGTTATACTGGTAAAGCGATTAGACTGACTGAGAAACAGGTGTTCGGGTGGGGAGACAAGATGGCGGTCACATCACGACCTTAATATTCATTAGTATCCATAAGGTAATTCATCTGTGGCCCTTTCTCTCAGCATGTTACCCCAACTGGCATTTATAATTCGGTAAATAATAATCGGAAATTATTGTGTGTCGGGGAAATCGTGTAATTGTCTTTATTCGGTAAATATTGGCAAGTGAAGGTACGTGTTATGGAGTCGGTGTGTAGGAATTTCGGTATGGAGGAAGTTGTGTGGAGTGAGCTGAAGAAACTGGAAAGACGCTAGTAGCGGGAATAATGGGAACTAGGGCTGAGGTCTCCAGAGGTGAGCTCTGGGGCCGAACAGTTATTGAAAATTTTTATTCCATTGTAGGAAAAGAAATGTCCTTTAGCAGTGAGACGGAGGGGAAGCTTTAAATTTACTTTATGGGCCAATCGCGTATGACCGAAAATTCGATCAAACTCTGCTAAATTTTTGTTAATGTATATAAGTACAATTGTTTTATAAATAATAATTAAATTAGATAATGGTTCTAAATATGACAGATCAGGTACCATAAGATATTACGGATTGCACCATTGCATGATAAAACATTCGAAGGAGGCCTTGGACATGAAACTCCTAATTTCCAAGCACATAGGAATGATTCTGCGCAGCCTGTTACATATATTGTCAATGTGATATTCCCACGACAAGCACTGATCTATCACAATACCCAAATACTTCATGCATGGTACTTGCATGATTCCTGGGCAGTTGCAGATCCACAATGACAGCCAGACAAATCAAGGCATTTAATATAGTCCAAAACAGGGCAGTATTACCGCCAGTGATTACTCCAGTTTTGCTCATTACAGAACCTACAATGGACTCAAAACCGAATAGCGCATCGTGGAATTTGCAGTTGTTTTTTCGAATCGATATTGAAATTTTAAGTAACTACATCGGAAAATAAGCCATCGTATTGGAATTTATTTTTCTTGGTCGAATCCAAAAATAAATAAATAAATCAATAAAATAAAAGGTTACGTTAAGGAAAAAGTTATTGAAAAGCTGTTTATTTCCTCTAAAAGCAAAACTCCGCTATATTTTATTTGTCAGACCTTTGTCGGGACGTAACGCAATTTCGTTGTTAAAACTCATCTGACTCCTCCCAATCTATTCGTAACGTTGACATCATGCAATCATCGTCGAACCGTAATTTTTCCGTAGGAACTACTAATATCTGATCTAATATCAGATATTGTGTTCTACGAAGAAGATACCATTAAATTTCTCGCCGGCTCTGGTGAATCGGTGACAAGAGAGAACCTATTATGGTTTTAGGCAATACATTCTTTATAACATACAAGAACACACTGATAAATTTCTTTATAATCATCAGGTTTGTACAATTTTCCAGCTGACACACCACTTCAAAGTGCAAGAATTATGCTGTGTGTAGGGATATTCAAAATAAAATTCCGCACTTTCAATTACTTAATTTAATTGGAAACTGAATTGCCAATCAAGATCGCATATGTCCAACACAAAACGGGTAACTAAGAGCAAAAAATCCCCAGTCATGCAGCATGACTATAAGAGCAAATTTTCTAAGAAATAACATTATTTTGGTTTTATGTAAAATGTCTTCATTAAAGAACATGATGTCCATGAAGAACATCTAAAGTATCAACCACGTTTCTTCATCTTCAAAGTGCTCCAGTTTGAAAGCGGAATAAGATATAGCAATTCTGACTTCCTCATCTTATTCAGCGTGTAAAACCTTAAAAATGAGGTGTCACTTGACAGACCGTTTCATTTTTGGAATTTATGGGTGAAAACCCCCCAACGTCCCCAAAACCCCCTCAGCTTTTGGATATTACAACGCTGAACACGACGGAGAAGTCAGAATTGCGATATCGCATTCCGTCATCAGATTAGAGCAGATTAACCATGAAGAACGTATTCTTCATCCTCAAAGTACTCAAGTTTGCGAACGAAATTAGGTATCGCAATTCTGACTTTACGATCGTATTCAGCGTGTAACTAAAATGAGGTGTCACTTGTCAGACTTTCATTTTTCGGATGAACACCCCCCCTCCAAACTCTGAAAACCCCCCACAGCTTTTGGACATTTTAACGCTGAACACGATGGTGAAGTCAGAATTGCGATATCGCATTCCGTCATCAGATTGAAGCAGACTAACCATGAAGAATGTATCGAGGTTCAACCACGTTTCTTCATCTTCAAAGTACTAAAGTTTGAGAACGAAATAAGATATCGCAATAATTGGAATTATTCCGACTTCAGGATTGTATTCAGTGAGTAAAAACCTTTAAAATGAGGTCCCACTTGTCAGACTTTCATTTTTTGAGTGAACCCCCCCCCCCTCCCCCATACCCCCCTCAGCTTTTCGATATTTTAACTGTAAACACGACGGTGAACTCAGAATCGCGATATCGCATTCCGTCATCAGATCTAGTAACAACAACGTTTCTTCATCTTCAAAGTGCTCCAGTTTGAGAACGGAATGAGATAGTGCAATTCTGATGTCACCATCGTGTTCAGCATTAAAAAAAAACCTTTAAAGTGAGGTGTCACTTGTCCAAATGTTCCATTTTGAGAATTTATGAGGAATTCCCCCCCCCCCCCCTACAATTGCCCAAAACCCCCCCATAGACTGTACGATTCCGCCCATCTACGAACTTAGCCTGTCGATTGCCAAGACAGATTTTTTGTGCAAATTTGATTGAATATATTTATATTTATATGTTGTATTAAAATGACCAAGCTAGTCTTTTTTTCGTGTTTATTTTCTCACGACGTTTCGGCAATGGAACAAAGCCCTATTCATGTGAGGTTACCTACAATAAGATGAGAACAGAATTAATACTTACATGCTATGTCAGGAATAATATTTATAAGATACGTTGTAATAGCTACTTACATGTAGAAGTGAAAAGTTTTTACATTAACCTGAAGAACTGTTGTGGAGAACCATTTGTTTACTTCTCCACAACAGTTCTTCAGGTTAATGTAAAAACTTTTCACTTCTACATGTAAGTACGAGCTATTACAACGTATCTTATAAATATTATTCCTGACATAGCATGTAAGTATTAATTCTGTTCTCATCTTATTGTAGGTAACCTCACATGAATAGGGCTTTGTTCCATTGCCGAAACGTCGTGAGAAAATAAACACGAAAAACTCTGCAAATTCTTGACACAACGGTTTATTATCTTCCTTGTGCAGATCACCCTTCTGTCTATACCAGACTGTATTGCAAATCGGCACCATACCATATTCTCACCGTACTCATACCATACCATACGAATTTCTTTCCTATCATACCATACTGTATTATACCAAATCATACATACAATAATATACCATACTCAGGTCATACAAACCGAGTGAATATTGAAATGTCATCCATTTCTGACCTATATTTAAAATTTCAAGTATCTAGCTCATCATCAAAATTTAATTTGTTTAAACAAATAGGTATTATTTAAACAATTTTACAGACAAGAAACCGAGTGAATCCAGTTCTGTGATCCAGTTCTGACCTATTTTTAAAATTTCAAGTCAATAGCTCATCATCAAAATTTAATTTGTATTATTACAAAAAGGTATTATTTAAACAATTTTACAGATGAGAAACCGAGTAAATATTGCAATGTGGTCTATCCCCGACTCACGGTTAAAATTTCTAGACTGTAGTTTACCGGGAAGATGACAAAAGGTAGTTTTATTCTGGGCGTCTGAGGGTTGGGTCACATAACGGCCGTTTTCGACGCGAAAGATTAGTGTTTTTCCTAAACCTTTGCGCGCTCACTGTGAACGAACGGCTGGTCGCACAAAAATCCAATTGGTCTTAAAAGATTCGTAATTTTTCAGGTCATTCAAACGTGAACTGAAAATTACATTTTTCAGTTAAATATTTTGAGATATGACATTGTCGAAATTTTAAATTTCGTTTTGAACCCCTTCCCCTTGACCTAGGGTTATGAAAAAATTCGAGGACCATTGTGGGGCTGGTCCAAACCCAGAAACCGAATTTCGTAATTTTAACTCAACGCTAACTGGGCAAAGTGGCGCGGACGGCGTACGGGGGACGGCGTACGGCGGACGGACGGATTTTGGTTTATTATCTTCGATAATGAACCATTGGAATCGCCCAAAGAAAAAAAAATTTTAACCCCCCCTCAAAATTTGTTGGTTTACGTTTCAAGACACGTAGATTCAGAAAATCGAATAAAAAAAAACTCTGCAAATTCTTGACACAACGGTTTATTATCTTCCTTGTGCAGATCACACTTCTGTCTATACCAGACTGTGTTGCAAATCGGCACCATACCATATTCTCACCGTACTCATACCATACCATACGAATTTCTTTCCTATCATACCATATTGTACTATACCAAATCATACATACAATAATATACCATACCATATTCATACCATGTCATACAAACCGAGTGAATATTGAAATGTCATCCATTTCTGACCTATATTTAAAATTTCAAGTATCTAGCTCATCATCAAAATTTAATTTGTTTAAACAAATAGGTATTATTTAAACAATTTTACAGACAAGAAACCGAGTGAATATTGCATTGTGATCCAGTTCTGAACTATTTTTAAAATTTCAAGTCAATAGCTCATCATCAAAATTTAATTTGTATTAATACAAAAAGGTATTATTTAAACAATTTTACAGACGAGAAACCGAGTGAATATTGCAATGTGGTCTATCCCCGAATAAAATTTATCCACGGTTAAAATTTCTAGACTGTAGTTTACCGGGAAGATGAAAAAAGGTAGTTTTATTCTGGGCGTCTGGCGGTTGACCCACATGACGACCGTTTTCGACGCGAAAGTTTAGTGTTTTTCCTAAACCTTTGCGCGCTAACTGTGAACGAACGGCTGGTCGCACAAAAATCCAATTGGTCTCAAAAGATTCGTAATTTTTCAGGTCATTCAAAAGTGAACTAAAAATTACACGGTTCAGTTGAATATTTTGAGATATGACATCGTCGAAATTTTAAATTTCGTTTTGAACCCCTTCCCCTTCACCTAGGGTTATGAAAAGTTTCGAGGATCATTGTGGGGCTGGTCCAAACCCAGAAACCAAATTTCGTAATTTTAGCTCAACGCTAACTGGGCAAAGTGCCACGGACGGCGTACGGCGGACGGACGGATTTTTGGTTTATTTTTATTCGATTTTCTGAATCTACGTATCTTGAAACGTAAACCAACAAATTTTGAGGGGGGGTTAAAAAATTTTTTTCTTTGGGCGATTCCAATGGTTCATTATCGAAGATAATAAACCAAAATGAAACGGTCTGTCAATTGACACCTCATTTTTAAGGTTTTTACACGCTGAATAAGATGGGGAAGTCAGAATTATCTTCCTTGTGCAGATCACCCTTCTGTCTAGATCACTAGGTCTAAATGTCAAGATCCTAAATGTTAGATTAATTATTATTATCAATTATCACTAATTATTAACAATTTTATCAAGTACATAGAGAAAATTATTATAATTTATTGTTAGGTATCATTAATTTGTATTCATTATTGATAATTATTATTATTAATTATGATTAATTAATACGATATAGTTCTGGGGTTTTTAATACTACGTCGGTAATAATTTTTCTATAAAAGAAGTACCTACCAACAAACATTCGAAATTACCTTCATTTCAGTAGCACGAAACGCACCTCAGAACAACAAACTCGACATCACTTAAGCCATATGATGTTCCAAAGAGCTTGTTAGTATGAAAATGGACCTGTATTTCAACAATTTGAGTCACGATCGTGTTGTGAGGCACAATCTTTGAGCCGTCATTGTGAACGAACGGCTGGTCGTACAAAGCTGCGGATGGTCTTAAAAAATTCTACGGAACAAACTCTATCTAAATATGAAATAAAAAACATACCGTTTGATGGGAATTTTTCGAATTCGAATCCGAATTCGAATCAATTATTGATAATATAATACATCACGAGAATCACGTAGGAGTAGACCCATCATGAGAACTCTCATGCACACTCTGCTCATTTTTCGACAACGGTTTATTATCATCTGTACAGATCGCCCTTCTGTCTAGACCACTGTTATTGTGTTGTAAAGTACTTGGGCATATTGTTGGTGGTATTTGGGTTACAGATTTCGTGTTGGTTTTACCCGAATATGGATAATTTCTCAACGGGTTTCTCCGTTTCTTTAACTCGTCTTCAAGTATTGTACAGCCCCTGCCGCCCCATTAACAAGCCCTTTGCATCCTAGAGAGTAATATCTTCGCAATTCGTGATGAGCAACGCGTTTTTCTGTGTTCTCGCCCACGATTCGCACCCCCCTCCGAAGTGGAAAAAAGTCTGAGTCTGCAGCCGCAATCGCTCTTCCTTCGGAGTTTCCAAAAAATTATTTTCTTTTTCCTCCTTCGCGAAGTTTTTTTTTCTTCCTCTTCGACTCGGTAATTTCCTTCGATAAATGGGTTTTTAAAAGTCGGTAATTTGCCATATTCGGTTTCAAAACCTACGATCCCGAACTATTACAATGAGCATGAAGAGAAAACTGGTGAGATCGTGTGGTTGCTCCGTGAGTAAATTGATCGGCCCCGTGTGTGCAGTTTCTCAATCATTCGAGAACCGTTAATCGTCATATTTCATGGTTTCTCACTTGATTTCCCGGTCAAAGCATGTTCTTGTCAAACTGTGCATATAATCATTCAATAATGCAACAGAATATTCTATCAGTTTTAGTTTGAAATTATTTAGACATTATTCAAACGAAACAATCATTCGACATATTTGTTTTTCAGGAGGAGAGCGAGGGTCAAACAGAAGGCGTTTTTAGCCCAACATGACGTAGGTAAGTTGAGCATTTGCACTTTATTCTACATAAGGCGTGGTTCAGACTCGAGTTGACAGTTCATCTCCACATCAAGCTCATATATCTCCTAGAATTACATTATTATACGCAGAAGACTGAATTATCACACTTTCAAATTAAAACTCTTACGGAATTAAATCACTCGCGGTGAAGTCGGTTGAAATCATTTCAAATGATTACGCTGCAAATCAGTTGATTTATTATTTTCCGTAAAGATCACGCCTGTGTTTAGATCAATGTTGTGAATGTAATATCCTTGTAACATCCACAACTACATGAAAATTTAAGTAATGAGGCAAAATATAGCGCTTTCAAGTGGCTTGTCGGATAGTCGGGAGTGGTCGGTATGCCTTTTCCAACTCAGCTCCGGGCCGACCTGTGGATTTCATTGGAATACAATCGATTGGATATGATAACCTTACGTGTTTGATATGGTTGAAAATTGTTGTCTACTCAAATGTTCTTGTTTATCGTAGATCAAAACGCCCGGTTACACCCGAAAACCCCAACCGACTCACAAAAAGAGCCCCACGATTTATACCGCCCTACAGGCGTTTTGATCACGAATACGCTTATCAATAAATAGGTACTGATCTGAATCGTTTGGACTCGTGATTTTATAGGGAGCTTATAGGTTGATGAGATTTAGTTCCGTTAAGATTCCCTGTTGCTTGTTAACATTCAGATCAATTTATCTCCTCAATCGATTCATCTCATTCTGATACCCACCCTCGTTTTTCTATTTCTGGTTGGGCTTTCGCCGAGTCAATCGTATATTTCGACGCCTTCGTATCAGTCAATCTGTACGTCGTGTGGTGTACAATGATCATGTTGCGTCCGCATCACTTGACCTCTTTATTCCTCACAGTCAGTCGAAAACTGTTCGGCATGTGACTCCACTGCCATAATCACTACCGATCATCTCGATCATCCGCAACTTCAACTTCTCACTCCTTTTGTAGGTGATAAGATTTAAACAATAATTTACCTAAAATCTATAATTATTATATATTTTAGGTAAATACTCGTAGTAGAAGTAGAGGTGGTAGGAGATGAACGTTTTTAGGCAGTTTAGCAATTATTCCCAGTTAACTACAATTTTATTTATAGTTCACAATATTGGTCGATTACTTGATGAGCAAAAAACTCTGCAAATTCTTGTCACAACGGTTCATTATCTTCTTTGTACAGATCACCCTTCTGTCTAGATCACTAGGTCTAAATGTCTAGATCCTAAATGTTAAATTAATTATTATTATGAATTATCACTAATTATTAATAATTTTATTAAGTACCTAGTGAAAATTACTAGATATAATTTATTTTTAGGTAGGTATTAATAATTTGTATTTATTATTAATAATCATTATTATTAATTATGATTATGATATTCCTGCAAATAACGGAGTTAGAAAGGGTGGTCCACTACTTAAGAAGCACCCTGTATATATACATAGTGTTGATGGGATTGACTAGTGTAGAGAAGTAGGTTGTATTCAAATGACCAAGCTAGTCTTGTTTTCAGTGTTTATTTCCTCACGACGTTTCGGCAATGGAACAAAGCCCTATTCATGTGAGATTATTGTAGGTCGATAATCTCATATGAATAGGGCGTAACGTCACCCAATAACCCAAACCCTTACCAAATCCACACTTCTGCCACTTGCACTTCGCAAAATCTAGTATACAATCTGAAGTGTCAGAAGTGCAATGCCTTTTACTTGGGGGAAACATCCACGCCACTTTCCATCAGAATGAACGGCCATAGAGACTCCATAAGAAATAAGCCCCTTCTCCCGATAGCTGAACATACCCGCTCTCATGGAAGCAATTTTGATGAATGCTTCAGGGTTCAGGTGGTTCGCAAATTCTCTGAACAAACACCCACCCTAGAGAGGAGGACCTGGGAGTCAGCATACATATCTATTCCGGGCAGTGTTGAGCCACCTGGTTTGAACAGGAAACACTAGGCAACATTTTATTTACTTATTTATATTTATTTTGATCTTATTTTAATTTTATTATTATTTTTATTTTTACTTTTATTTATTATTTTAGGTATATATATACATTTTTTAAATTTTCAGACATGACTAACACTTTCTCACTTCCACACACTCAACTTACTGACTATTACACTTTTAATCACTTTTTTGACATAACCAACACATTCACACAATACACGCAAACACAATACACGCAATACTTCCCTCACACAATACACGCAAACACATGACACAAATACATTACACAAGCACAACCCTTCACAAAACTTCCCTCCCCCACCAGCTTCTACCAGCCCACATTATCCTGCTCGCTTCCTCCATGCCGCCGCCATCCACGCATACCACCAACCACCTTGGACCTGGAAATGGAGAGAAGCACACCCCACCATTTCTTCCCGGGCTGACGACGCTGTAACGCGAAAATTTTCCACTTTCATCAAGTTTTTCTAAATTTACGTAAGTGTTTGCTATAATTTTCATCCTCCATTCATTCAAGTTCATAATATGATATAATATATCATATTATGAACTTGAATGAATGGAGGATGAAAATTATAGCAAACACTTACTTCACCATCTTATTCAGCGTGTAAAAACTTTAAAATGAGGTGTAACTAGACAGACCATTTCATTTTTGAAATTTATGGGTGACGCCCCCCCACCCCACAAACTCCCCAAAACCCCACGCAGCTTTTGGACATTTCAACGCTGAACACGACGGCGAAGTCAGAATTGCGATATCGCATTACATCATCAGATTAGAGCAGACTAACCATGAAGACATCAAGGCTCAACTACGTTTCTTCATCTTTTAAGTACTAAAATTTGATATAATATATTATTAATATTAATATATATGATATATTATATCAAATTTTAGTACTTAAAAGATGAAGAAACGTAGTTGAGCCTTGATGTCTTCATGGTTAGTCTGCTCTAATCTGATGATGTAATGCGATATCGCAATTCTGACTTCGCCGTCGTGTTCAGCGTTGAAATGTCCAAAAGCTGCGTGGGGTTTTGGGGAGTTTGTGGGGTGGGGGGGGGGGGCGTCACCCATAAATTCCAAAAATGAAATGGTCTGTCTAGTTACACCTCATTTTAAAGTTTTTACACGCTGAATAAGATGGTGAAGTCAGAATTGCTATATCTTATTCCGCTCTCAAACTGGAGCTCTTAGAAGATGAAGAAACGTGGTTGATACTTGAGATGTTCTTCATGGTAAGTCTGCTCTTATCTGATAACGGAATAAGATATCGCAATTCTGACTTCACTGTCGGTTTAGAGTTGAAATGTCTCAACGGTGAGGGGGGTTTTGGGGTGATTAGGGGGGGGGGGGGTCACTCATAAATTCCAAAAATGAAACGGTCTGTCAAGTGACACCTCATTTCAAAGGTTGGTACACGCTGAATAAGATGGGGAATTCAGAATCGCTATATCTTATTCCGCTTCCAAACTGGAGCACTTTGAAGATGAAGAACCGTGGTTGATACTTGAGATGTTCTTTATGGACATCATTTTCTTTAATGGAGACATTTTACATAAAACCAATAATTGAAGAATAATTATTATTTGTTCGAAAACTTGCTCTTATAGCCATGCTGCATGACTGGATTTTTTGTTAACATTTATTTATTTAAATGACTAAGTAGTTACCTATTTAGAATACCTACACGTTTCTAGCACACTACCATTCCACATCAATCCACAGGGATCAGTTGGCAATATTGGTTTTTACTAGCTCTGTAGAACTAATAATTTTGTTCAAACATTATTTATTTAATACAGTAACTACATAGTTGTATCTGCATCATTGAAGGTAATTGCAGGTAACTAGGTAGTTATTTTTTCAGATTACATTGTTCTCACAGTCTATCACTAAGTCACAGCCTGCAGGGATTAGTTGGTAACTCTGAGTTTCGCTTGCACTACAGAACTATTGTATTCGGAAAAAAGTAAAAATTAAGTAGCTTATCCTCATCACAAGGTCGTTTATTAATAATATGTTCTTTGCACTTGAAACGTTGTTCTAGCATAAGACCAAGGTATTTGATTGCCTCGACTTTTTCCGATCGTATTCCCGACACGAAAGTAGTTAGTGTCTTTCGAGAAATTGAGCTCTGCACTGTATGGAGTTACGACCGAAAAATGTTAATGATGATTTGGAGGTAACGACCTGCCTCGATGAAGGCTGAGGAAAATCCTCGTTGAGGGGGGAGTAACGTACTCGTACCAACCGTCTAGACACTTACCAACTTTTAACCCATCGCCGTTTGCACGGACGTCATAATCGAGTGTACAAATGGAGTGGCTCGAGTCTCAATGCTCAAGTAAAATGCTTATTGTCCGGTTGAGTTGACTGCCAGCAGGTAGCTTGTATCCATGTCTGAGTACTTCGTAGTTCTAACATTGCACATTATCATGTCGGGATGTCCACGTTTTCAACATGTTAATGAAATTTCGATTTTGGATTTTAAATCTATGTGATAAATCATGGAGAGTTACCATTTGAAAAGTTTGTCTAACTCGCTTTTTAAGTAAAATAGAAGGAGCATCCAGCATAATATCATGTCAATGGCCTAGCCGTCAGGTATCTCTGTTCTGTAATCCAGTTCTGTAGTCCATTGTGAATATGTTCATTATCATGAACATATTCGAATGACCTGTGTAAGTTAGTGACACTCAGTGGCGGCTCTGGCCAGGATGGGGTGGGTAGGCGATAATTTGGAAGTACATATTTAAGATTGGGAATGAACGGGTGAATGTTTGTCCATTCTCCTTATCTAGGAACGCGGTAGCGTTCCCCCCCCCCGCCAAGCAAAGAAGTTGAGAAAACGAACGGTACCGAGTGTATGTTTACCGGACGTCACGAAACGCGTTTTCGAGGTATCCATATCTCTGCTCCAATTTGACCGATCAACTTGAAAATTAGTATGGGTCTTCTTGGAGTGGATATTAGAAAGCCCTGAAAGTGTCAAGTCGCTAGGTCTTAAGGGAGCCGAGTTATATACCTTCAAAAACCAATTACCATGTTTTTCTACGTTTACCAGTCGGTCAAGGCTACAGCCTCTCCACCTTCGCCGATTGACTTGAAATTTTGCACAGAGCTTTGTTTCAAGTGTAGAAAGTGCCTTTTGAAAGATTCAAGTCGATAGCTCTAAAGGGAGCCTAGTTATATACCTTGAAAAACCCGGTTTTTCACCCTTACCCGTTCTTCTTCTCCTTAATCAGTTAGGCCTTTCGACCTTCACGGATTGACTTGAAATTTTGTACAGAGCTTCGTTCCAACATCAGCCAGTGTCTTTTGAAAGTTTTAACCAAAAAAACTTTTAGAAACAAAAAACTGAAATTTAAGCTAATTTTGGCAACTTTGACGAGTCTACAGTCTGGGTAACCGGACCAATCGACTTGAAATTTTGCATAGACCTTCTTTATAACATGACCCACTTCAACAACAAAAAGAAGTGATATCCCCCCAAAAAACCCTCCGTGTAAAAATCACCCCGCCTCGCAAATATCATTCTACAGAGGCCGGAAAAAGTTATGACATCCACTTTCCCCGCCCGCCCTTTTCCTCATTAAGGAGCTAAGTATAATGAAAAGCTTAACCACTTCACAAGCACCGTACCCCTTGGCGCTATTGCGAGACGTTTTTATTACTTCCACTAGCTGTGTACCCGCGCTTCGCAACGGTAGAACAGACACCTTCTTTAGGACAGACACCCCCTTTAAACTTCCCCAATGTTCACTCAACATTTTCCCTAAATCAGCATTTTGTCTCTCTCTTTTTTCAGGGTAGGCGGTGCCTTACTTGCCTACCCTGAAGAGCCGCCACTGCAGTGACCTTGAACACTTGAGGCCCTGGAGTTGCACCAGATTGATTGGTCAATTATTCATGAATTTGTAATATAAATAATATTTGGCATATTAAGTGTTATGATTTCCCCCAAATCAAACACAACTTCATGAATATGTTCCCCTCCTAGTAAATAAGAAATAGTATGTATACAAAAGGAGAATAAAGTGAAGGTCACAAAAGAGAATGGGAAGCATGAAGCCAACGACCGGGGAAACCCCCGAAGGGAGAAAGTAGGGGGCTCCGGGGTATATATAAACCTTGAGCATACCTACTTGGATCACCAGTCTATCCCGCTCTCTCGTCTAGACCTGACCCTACCTCTCAAACCTCGTGTTCTAAAAAACCTTAAAACCCTCTGTTATTTTTGAGTGAGCTGTTTTCTCTTTTAGAGAAGTACGCGCCCCTCAAAACTCTCAGTGTAGCTGTGCTCTCCTTCAGAGAGTTACGCGCTCCTGGGAAAACTCTATGGTGTAGCTGTCTTCCTTCTTCAAAGGACTACGCGCTCCCATAGTTTACAAAAAGATAGTGTAGCTGTGCTTAGGATGGGGTACGCGCTCCTGTGAAAATTTGGTGTAGCTGTTTTTCCTCTCGGAAAGTCCTTGCTCCCACAATTTCACAGTGTAGCTGTTCTCAGACTAGGTTACGCGCTCCTATCAAATTTTATTAATAAAGTGTTCTTCCCCTTCAGGGAATTACTACTTCTATATAGTGTAGCTGTGCTTAGGATGGGGTACGCGCTCCTGTGAAAATTTGGTGTAGCTGTTTTTCCTCTCGGAAAGTACTTGCTCCCACAATTTCACAGTGTAGCTGTTCTCAGACTGGGTTACGCGCTCCTATCAAATTTTATTAATAAAGTGTTCTTCCCCTTCAGGGAATTACTACTTCTATGTAGTGTAGCTGGGCCCTGAGCTATAAGGGTTTCGCGCTCCTACACCTCGTCCCCTTCAGGGAACCACATTTTACTATCACACCAGTCAACATTCATAATTAATATTTTCGAAATTCGCTCAACCCAATTTTAAACCAAAGTAGCACTTTTCCAAAAAGTATGTAAATTCTAAATTAATCAATGTTTGACAAAAAATCATAACATTAAGTATGCCAAGTTAATTTAAATTCTTTTGGTACCAGAGGTTGGAAAATACAATTGAACAGCTTCTTTGAACGAGCACTATCTGCGAGTAGAATAATATTGTATAATATATTATACAATTATGCTCGAATCCGAGCCCTACTGACCATCAACAAAACTTAATAGCAATGCTAAGATCATTACGTGAACTTTCCTTAGTGGCAGTATCACTATTATTATGTACTTTTATACTCCCCTTCCTGTTTTGAAGTGGATCCAGGCGCGGATTTGGAGGGGGGGGGGCCTATTCCCCAGCCGCACTTTGAAATTTTACGCTAAAGTAGAAGAAAAGGGAAAGGAGGGAGGGTAAATAAAAATAAAACAGTGACAGAGGTAGAGGAATATGAGGCAAGAAAAATTGGCCAGATAATGGACAAAGCCGGGACATTGATAATTCTGTAGAGATGGCAAATATCACTTTTTTTCGAAATCGTTATTTTCACTCCCTCTAGTTTATTATATCATAATATGTTATAATATTATACTTATAATATTATAAGTATATTATACTTATTATATTATAAGTATATTATACTTATTATATTATAAGTATATTATACTTATTATATTATAAGTATATTATACTTATTACATTTTTACAACGATCGAGCGTCTAAAGATTGCCGGTAACCTTGGAAAAAGGACATATTATGTCAGATGTTTTAATATATTTATGTTTTGTCTTCTTCTTTTTCAGTTGAATACTACTTTTTGGTTTATTATCTTCGATAATTTCCTTCCTAATATCAAATAAACAAATATTTCGTCACTCAAGACTTGAGTGACGAAATATTTGTTTATTTGTACCAAGTTTTGTTACAGCCTTATTCGCATGTCCTCATTTTTCAGGTGACATGAAATATTTGAAAACCATGTGCTGTTTGAAGCAGCTGAAAATGGACCCGACAGGCTGTCTCTCGATTCACTCTCATGTTGACGATTTTCGATGTGCTCCAACTTTGAGCCGTCATTGTGAACGAACGGCTGGCCGTACAAAGCTGTAGATGGTCTTAAAAAATTCTAAGAAATAAATTCTATCCAAATATGAAATAAAAAATATACCGTTTCATATGAATTGTTCGAGTTTTGCAATTTTCAAAATTTCAAAATTCGTTTTGCACCCCTTCCCCTTGACCTAGAGTTATGAAAAGTTTCGAGGATTATTGTGGGTTGGTCGGAGCTGGATCCGCGCCTGGATCCGCGCCTGATCCCCATAAATTATAATAGTAGGTATTGTGGGTCTCCGGTTCGATTATTACCCACCAGTTACGTGACGAATACCTACCTAATAACTCGAGGACGTTTCCTGTCAGTGGTAAGAAATAATTGAATAAAACGCTTGTACATGTGATTCTATCACCCCGTTCCCAACCAAAAGTAGGAAGTCATCAATTATTACGTACCAGTCAGTTTACTATTAATCCACCGTCAATGTTTTCCTGTTCCCTGTCTCCTTCTTACAACCCCCTCTCACCCTTAGTCACCCTCGGTTTCACCTAATATGTTTTCTCTGTTACACCAGCAGGGAGCTTTACGCTTCTTTCAATGCTGTTGGCGGGAGCTTTTTGCCAGATGAACAAGCCTGAATTGAAGCATTACTATCTTATAAGTATTACTGGTGGTCACGAGTAATCAGTGGTGGTACACCTATAATGAAGTAATGCTTCAATTCAGGCTTGTTCATCTGGCTAAAAGCTCCCGCCAACAGCATTGAAAGAAGCGTAAAGCTCCCTGCTGGTGTAACAGAGAAAACATATTAGGTGAAACCGAGGGTGACTAAGGGTGAGAGGGGGTTGTGGGAAGGAGACAGGGAACAGGAAAACATGGACGGTGGAGGAGGGGTAGGTGGATCAGGTTTCTATATGCACACTCAACAGCGAGGTGCGAAGCACCGAGCATCCTATATACGTGGCTGGCGGGCAAAATGGATATCATTCCTTTTTGCGGCTGAGGATTTTGGCGGGCCAGTTTTTACAACGGAGTTGTTTTTGGGGGGATATCACATCTTTTTGCATGGCTAGTTTTCGAGTGGTAGGTACTTATACAATTCGGTTCAATTTAACAAAAGTACCTACGAGGTAATTTTTTCCTAAATGAAGTTTTATCCTAGTCAAAATTTAGTAAAAAGTTAGTACGCCTACTAATTTGCCTTTTTGTTTCTTGTTTTTGTGACAATAATAATTTTTTTTTGGAAATTATTGTTTGTTATCTGAAATGTGTTTGAAAAATAAGTAGTTTTAAAAATTTTGCAAATTGGTTAAATAGTAGTTTTTGGTCAATTAAAACAATTAACAATTATAAACAATTATTAAAATTTAATACAATTATTCTTATTATTAAATTTAAAAAAATAGAAAGAATAATTCTAGGAATAATTTCCAATTATTAGAAATTTGAATGAATTTGAATTAGACATTTTTTGAAAATTTGTTGCATTTTTTCTTGGGGATTGTGCAAATTTTTGTTGTCGAGAATCATTACAATAATTGTAATTATTGGTGTCGAAGAGAAAGTTAAATCGCACGTTTTTATACAAACAATCGCGAATAACTCGAGAACCGTTGGGAAAAGTGGCAAAGTGCGCTACCCTCATTCGAAAGCCCATAAAATTTCCTATCGATCCTTAGATAGGCTCCACTCTACGACAATTTTTCTGACCACCGTTCAACTTTGATGTTTTCGGAAATTAGTCAAATCAGTAGATGAGGAATTTATTCACGTATTTTTGGCTGTAGATTAGTCGAATCGATTGAGATTTAGTTCAAAATTATTGAGCATATACTAGACAACCTAGGGGACATTTTAAGACCAACCGCACCAATTTCCATCAAATTTGGCGGCAATTATTGTTGAAAATAGAAAAATCACTATAACTCCTTTGTTTTACCCCTTAGGAAGCTCATTTTGATCTCAAATTAAACAGTTTTAAAAGCTGAATACAACTAAAAAATAAAATCTGAAAAAGCTTCAATTTTGAAGGAGTTATGACCATTTGAAATTCCTAAAAATTACTATTTCCCCCCTAATTGGGAGAGAAATGGGGGGAGGGAGAAAAAATGTTCAAAAGGCACTCCCTTGGAGCATAACAAACGTGTGTGCAAAATTTCAGCTCGATCCGATTTGTCTGCTGGGCTGTAGCCCCGTCAATGAACAACAAGAAGAAGAAGAAGAAGAACACGAAAAACGTGAAAAATAGTGGTTTTAAAACTGTTATACCCCCGAGTCGGGGGCCCCGACACCTGATGTTCCCGAGAGCTGAAATTTGGTTTACGTCCTCACGTGCCCCTGGAGAGTTGGTGTACAAAAAATCAACTCTCGAGACACTCAGGGAACCGAGCTACGATAGGGTGAAAACCCCAACTTGTTCCGTCGCGTAATCAGTGTCTCAAGCTGGGTTCACATCCATCCGGTAGGCTGCGGAAATACGGATAGGGGAAGCTAGTGAAAAGCAGTGGAGGGGATGGAGGGGAATCGCGGCAGTTGGGAAGGCGTTCGAAACCATCCGGAATTTTGGCTGTCCGGAACAGCTGTATTTCTATATTCTTTTGACTGGGTTTTCCACAACTGTGGTCTCTCCCTCACCAGCTCGATCAATAACTCGTTATTCATCGCAACAAAGTATCCGATCCCGGCCACAGAAAACCCTACTATATCCCGGCACAGCAACTCGTTTTCGCGCTTCAACAGCTGTTTTCATTTGGTTTGCGCCGCCATTTCCGTATGCGCAGTAGTGAACTGCGCAGATGCGGCTGCGGCAAATATCTAAAAAATCTGATGCGTACAGTACGCTTCAAAAGTGCTTCTCCGGTAAGAATGTTCCCCCTCCCCAGCTAACGTCCAACCAATCAGCTCCCCGAACGCACTCCTTCCGCAGCCTACCGGATGGATGTGAACCCTGCTTCAGTCGCTTCGGTTTTCTGGGCTTCGGTTTTCTTGGCGGGCGGGACGCTCCCGCGTCCCTAGATTAATGCAAATTTTGCTTCCTCACTTCCACACGAATAGTCGATAAACATTTTAGTCGTCCTAAACCGAGTTCTATGCATTTTTGGTTGACATTTGCATGTCTTTCCTTTGCCACAGAAACGCGAAAAGCGACATCAAAACGCGTGATTTGCAATTTCTGGTGATTTTCGCTTAACCAGTGCGTTGCTGCGGAAGTTAATCTTCGCCATTTTTCATCGTTCAAACCCTGTTCACCACTTTTTGGAAAGCTCTTGATTTATGTGAAAAATGTACAAGTCTCACGCTGTACATGTCCCCTGTGTTTTCACTCATGCACCAGCGAATAGAGAATTAGAAGAGTAGGATTGCCAAGATGAAGCTTGTGATACAACATGAAAATGTCTCACTGAGATGCGGACTTGTACCTACTCTGACTGACGAGATTGTTTTGGCGATTCCGAAAATGCTCTATGTTAAATTTGTCCCTCAAATAGCTAATAATATTAGCTATATTACGAGTATGTTTGGTGTTCCCATAAGGAACAACACAACGCATGGGTCGACATTTTGACTCGTTTGTACACCATCTTCAGTACTGCAAAAATAAATTTAGCTTGACACTTTTTTGTTCAAGTAGATAAGTATATACGATAAAAGAGAGTGAACTAGAAAAATGACAAGATCTAATTATTACGTTCTATTGAATTCATAAGCTAAATTGAACTGGAGTAGCTAAATGATAATTGAATTAATTATGAACATATTACGTCGGTGTTACCTTAAATTGGCTTGTGTGGTTATTATTTCAAAAGTAAGGCAGAATGGTAGCTTAAAAATTGTTTCCAGGAATGGTAGCATAAAAATTGTGGAATCAACGGAGAAATCGTTTCAATTTTATAAATTTTCCGAATTACCTTAGCCTTTACATAGATTGCCTAGGCGTTAAAGTGCCTGGTTAAAGTATTTGTACCTATATTATAGGTATTAGAAACCTGATATGAATATGATCTCATTGATGTAATAAATATTTTATAACGGCAGTGGATGTGTATTTTGATCAACAAAAATCATTTTCTTTCCAGAATGCGAAGAAAAAATGGACGGATGTGCTGTTCTTTCGGAAAGGTAAGTATCCTGTACTCTTCAAGATCGATTAATTTTGATAAAATTGGAGCATTAGTAGGTATCATCCAATATTTGTTTGTGGGTATTATCCAATGTTGTTAATGGGGTATCATTGTACGATTATTCGTGGTACCATTAGATGCAAGTTAGAGCTGAATGCTTGGCAGGAGGCATAAAATCTAAGGCAGACTCGGTACCTATTTAATCATTACAATTTATTTTCAACGTGCTGTCTCCTTTAATACGTAAAAAGCGCGTTTCTAAAATGCGTAACATACGATCCATTTATAAGTATTAAGAGCGCCGTCGGTAAAACATGAAATTCTAATCTTGGAAAACCTCGTAAAAGGTTATGCTGATGTTGACCTCGGGGCTTTATAATCCTTCGGATTCCTCGTCGGGAAGACCCTGCAGAAGACGCCGAAGGGTTTTGCGATGAAGGTGTCACCGTTACAGTGGCACCTCCGTTATTGCGTTATGCGATTCCGTTAAGTTGATCATAAGGCGCTTTTATGGGGATAATCAAACTCACTTTGTTAATTTCACATCGCTTTTCCATCCAAGGGATGGTTTTAAAATGGCTGTAAGCCCCGTCGTTAAATCGGCCTGGTTGCTCTGGGCGGCCTCAAATGTGAGTGAGTTACAACCGAGCGTTCTAGATGAGCGGGATGTAGGGGGTTGCGAGGATGACTGTACTTTTATCCGTTTAAAAAATGGTAGTAATAAATGCGAATCAATAAAATAATAATGGGCTGCTGTCATTTTATGGAGTAAACTGTTGAAACTTCGTGCGTACATCCGTCGTATATAGCGCCAACACTCACATTTTTTTGCAGATTGTTTCATTCCAACAACCATGATGACATCTTGATAACTCACTATACATGTATCAAGATGTAAGTTGCCAGCTCCCTCAAGGCTCCCAAATGGCTTCAGTGGTAAATCAAGTTTCTAATTGGATCCCATAGCTGTCACCAAATGGCCTCTGTGCTAGACTCTAGTGATTCAGCCGATTGAGTGTTTTGTTACATCACGTACCTGTATGGAAAATTAATAACAGCAGGGGAAAAGGGGGTATCGAACTCAGAGGTCACCCTGCAAGGCTCTTTTTCTATTAACTAATATCTTGCTATTATAATAATAAGTTTTCACTTTTTCAACTTCAATTTTCATTTAGGTTTATTATCTTCGATGATGAATTATTGGAATCGACCAAAGAAAGAAATTTTTTTCACCCACCTCAAAATTTGTTGGTTTACGTTTCAAGATAGGTAAGTACGTAGATTCAGAAAATCGAATAAAAACAACGGTTTATTTTCTTCGTGTAGATCACCCTTCTGTCTAGATCACTAAATGGCAGATTATGAATTATAATTAATTGTTAATAATTATTATGATTAGTGGTGCAAATTATTATTAATCATTAATTGTCAGTCCTGTGGTAGAAGGTAACTAAGCTCAATGGCTTGGTGACGTCAATGTAAAATCCTTCCCGCCTATTCTCATTGCCACTCCTATCCCCTCTTCGCCCTCTACCTATCCTACCTACGATTTTTCAATAAATCGTAAGAAATCGTACAGTTATATATAAAAACCTAATTCCCGAAGTTGGCGCAATGTTACAATAATATTATTTATTAGTAGGTAATTATTGAAAATTATTACTAATTATTATTAATAGAGTATTCGCATGCGAAATGAACCTTTTTGCATTAACTAAATGATAGAGATGATGACATAATTAAAAATAAAATGTACCGATATTATTCTGGGATTAATAATTCCACCTACCTACGTCGGCAATAATGTTTCTATAAAAGAAGTACCTACCTACCAACAAACAGTCGAAATTACCTTTTTTCCGTAGCACGAAAAGTACCTCAGACAAAAAAATCTGCATCACAAAAACAATGTGATGTTCAAAACAGCTTTTCCTACATAATCAAACGGTTAAAATACAGGCCAATGTTCATAAATACATTGTTTTGCGAATTTGGCTCGCTCAAAACAAAAATTTTGACACAGGTCAAGTTGTTATTGAGTTTCCATTTATAGACGTATCTTTTCTTGCTCGACCCCCCAAATAATCGACGGCTTTAGATTACGACTCGAACGAAGCCGGACGGATTAGGGCTCTCCGGCAATTAAGGGCGTTTCATCCCCTTGCTCGCTAAAAGAGGTCGACCTCAACGGAGTGGGGATGTTCTGGGAAACCCTTCGGCCGATCGGTTCACTGCCCTTTTGGTTCATTTGTCGAATCAGTTTGATTTCTAACGTCGACCGGTTAACAACTTAGTCAATTGCGGCTCTCGAAGATTTTACACCTTGAACTCTACTTCGACAGCTCGAAGCAAATTTTTTATTAATTCGAAGTGGCCGGTTATGAAATACCACTTGTTCTATCAGGATTACAGACCGAGAGGCGACGTTATGGAAGTGATGCCAGGAAAAGCCGGTGGATTAAAACTCTATAACTGGTATGTTTCTGAGCGTTTTGTTGATCTTTTTGCATAATATTATAATAATATGAAATGCAACTGAATTTTTTCCCTGATTCGACGTCTTTAGCGTCTGAATTGCTTTGTACAGAGGAGTAAAAATTAATGAAAATTCGAAGGTTTTTGACGAAAAAATGACTAAATGTCATCAAAACGGCATAATATGCCATCATGCCGTTATTATATTTGGTAATCATTCCCTCACTTTCAATCAATGCTTGCAAAGTCTGGGTGGGACATGATGCTAAATTCTAATGTGTGCAGCAATTCACTATCTTCTGAGACAGATCACGTCGTTGGAAAAAAGAAAGGCAAAAAAACTAAAATGGAAAATGTTGATAAAAACTGCTTTAGAATAACCCTTGAAAAACGTGAAAACACCTATCAAAACCCACAAATCGTGTCACAATCAAAAGATTGTCAAAAAAAAGATGTTTAGAAACGACAAAAACTGCCGACGGAAAATGAAAGAAAAACGCTCACAGCCTAAAAACTCTACAAAAACTCAACGGTATACTATCTTCTGTGTACAGATCACCCTTCTATCTTGATCACCAAAAAGTAGATTTATTATTATAAATTGTCATTCATTATTACTATCCAGTAATGATGATAATTATTGTCAGTTATTAATAAATTTCCTTAATTATTATTAATTAACTTGATATCTGAAAACTATTTGATGTTCGAATCAGCTGGGCCAGTATGTACATTGACCCGACAGGCTGCCTCACGATTCACCCTAATGTTGACGATTTTCGATCTGCTCTAACTTTGACCCCTGATTGTGATGGAACGCCCGGTTGTACGAAGCTCGGGATGGTCATAAAAAATTGTACAAATTCTGTAATGTGAATAAAAACTACACCGTTCCATTTAAACTTTTCGAGATATGAATTTTTCCGAATTTGAATATATTTGAACAAACCAAATTAAACATTAAGTAAATTAATTTGAAAATCTACCTAATAGCAACGAAATTTGAAATAACGCACCATCTGTTCAACAGGGCCACCACTTTTTTTTCTACGATTTTCAGGACGAGCGTTTGGAGGGTCGGAACGAGGGGAAAAATTGAAAATATAGTTCTAGAACTATATAGAAAGATGGAAAAAATAACAGCGTTCAGAACTTAGCCGTTGCAGAACTAGGTATATTTTCAATTTTTGGCTTATTATCTTCGATAATGAACCATTGGAATCGCCCAAAGAAAAAAAATTTTTAACCCCCGCTCAAAATTTGTTGGTTTACGTTTCAAGATACGTAGATTCAGAAAATCGAATAAAAAAAAAATCCGTCCGTCCGCCGTCCGCGGCACTTTGCCCAGTTAGCGTTGAGTTAAAATTACGAAATTTTTTTTATGGGTTCCGACCAACCCCACAATGGTCCTCGAAACTTTTTATAACCCTAGGTCAAGGGGAAGGGGTTCAAAACGAATTTTGAAATTTTGAAAATCGCATATCTCAAAAAATTCATATAGAACGGTATGTTTTTTATTTCTTATTTAGATAGAGTTTATTCCTTAGAATTTTTTAAGACCATCCACAGCTTTGTACGACCAGCCGTTCGTTCACAATGACGGCTCAAAGGTTGAGCCTGTTAACACGATCGTGAATCAAACAGTTGAAATACAGGTCAATTTTCACACTAACGAGCTGTTTGCAACATCATATGGTTTTAGTGATGTCGAGTTTTAGCATGGAACATGCTTTAGCCTTGGACTAACTAACCGAAAAACGTTACGCGGAATGGGTGACGCGGGATGGGTGACGAAATTTTCTAATGATTTCCGCTTACAACGGAGCCGTTGCTGGGGAAATGAAACTTATTTAGTTTTCATCGGACAGAAATCGTTCACCACTCGTTGGGAAGCTCTCGATTTATCACGCATTTATGTCGCAGCTTTATATTTATCTACGAGATATTAATCCAACAATGCGATGTTATAAATGGTTAGTAAACAATCTTATGTGCGAGGGTCGAAGCTTCATTACCAGGGAAGATAATTAGAAGCATGTTCCATGTTTCTCGATTTTTAGCCGCAGGCTCCAAACGGTAAGCATCGGGGGGGTCCAGGGGGGCTTGCCCCCCTAGCGAGGCGCGAAGCGCCGAGTTTTGTTCTGAGGTACGTTTCGTGCTACGGAAATGAAGGTAATTTCGAATGTTAGTTGGTAGGTACTTCTTTTATAGAAAAATTATTACCGACGTAGTATTAAAAACCCCAGAATTATATCGTATTAATTAATCATAATTAATAATTATTATTATTATTAACAATAAATAAAAATTATTAATACCTAACAATAAATTATAATAATTTTCACTAGGTATTTGGTAAAATTATTAATAATTAGTCATAATTCATAATAATAATTAATCTAACATTTAGGATCTAGACATTTAGACCTAGTGATCTAGACGGAAGGGTGATCTGTACAAAGAAGATAATGAACCGTTGTGTCAAGAATTGGCAGAGTTTTTCCCCACGTTCTGACACTTCAAACGCTCGTTCTGAAAATGTTCAGATAAAAGCTGTGTTCATGTTGCACTGTAGGTGCGATAATTTGCACACCTCTGTAAGGTAGATACATGTAACGAATTACGCGAAAACCCTGTAATTGTAACTTGTCAAAATCCACCTGTTACGAGCTTACCTACACGTGGATATGTAATAATTTTATACAAGTACCGACTAATTCTACATCTTGTAATAAAAAATTGACATGTATTTGTGGTACGAAATCGGATAGCACTTGGAAGGTAAACATCAGTTTCTATTCCATTCAATCATCGGTTCTCATTATTCTGCACGAATCTGCCTCCAACACACTGTTCCATCTCTATAAATAGATGAAAAGTGCACGAGGAAAAGAAAACCAGTCATGCAGCATGACTATAAGAGCGAATTTTTGAAGTAATAATTGGTTTAATGTAAAACGTCTTATTAAAGAACATGATGTCCATGAAGAACATCTCAAGTAACAACCACGTTTCTTCATCTTCAAAGTGCTCCAGTTTGAGAGCGTGATAAGATATCGCAATTCCGACTTCCCCATCTTATTCAGCGTGTAAAAACCTTAATAAATCCCCATTCATGCAGCATGACTATAAGAGCGAATTTTCGAAGGAATAATTGGTTTTATGTAAATGGTCTTCATTAAAGATTATGATGTCCATGAAGAACATCTCAAGTAACAACCGCGTTTCTTCATCTTCAACGTGCTCCAGGTTGAGAGCGGAATATGATATAGCAATTTTGACTTCCCCATCTTATTCAGCGTGTAAAAACCTTAAAAATGAGATGTCACTTGACAGACCGCTTCATTGTTGGAATTTATGGGTAAACCTCCCCCCCCCCCACCATTCCCAAAACCCCCCTCAGCTTTTGGACATTACAACGCTGAACACGACGGTGAAGTCAGAATTGCGATATCACAATCCGTCATCAGATTAGAGCAGATTAACCATGAAGAACGTATTCTTCATCTTCAAAGTACCTACTCAAGTTTGCGAACGAAATTAGGGACGCAATTCTGACTTTACAATCGTATTCAGCGTGTAAAAATCTTTAAAATTGTCGGACTTTCATTTTTTCGGGTGAACCCCCCCACCAACTCGCCTAAACCCCCCTCAGCTTTTGCACATTTCAACGCTGAACACGGTGGTGTAGTCAGATTTGCGATATCGCATTCCGTCATCAGATTAGAGCAGACTAACCATGAAGAATATATCAAGGTTCAACCACGTTTCTTCATCTTCAAAGTTCTAAAGTTTGAGAACGAAATAAGATATCGCAATAATTGGAATTATTCCGACTTCACGATCGTATTCAGCGTGTAAAAACCTTTAAAATGAGGTGTCACTTGTCAGACTTTCATTTTTTGAGTTACCCCCCCCCCCCCCCCACAAGACTCACCAAACCCCCCTCAGCTTTTCGATATTTCAACTGTAAACACGACGGGGAAGTCAGAATTGCGATATCGCATTCCGTCATCACATTAGAGCAGAATAACCATGAAGATCATTTCAAGTAACAACCACGTTTCTTCATCTTCGAAGTGCTCCAATTTGAGAACGGGATGAGATATCGCAATTCTGATTTCACCATCGTGTTCAGCATACATAAACCTTTAAAACTCTGCAAATTCTTGACACAACGGTTTATTATCTTCTTATAGGTCTAAATGTCTAGATCCTAAATGTTAGATTAGGTAATTATTATTATGAATTATCACTAATTATTAATAATTTTATCAAGTAGCTAGTGAAAATTATAATAATTTATTGTTAGTTAGCTATTAATAATTTGTATTTATTATTAATAATAATCCTTATCAATTACCTATGATAAATTTAATACGGGAATCGACTGGGTTCCTGCAGAACCTGAATGATAGAGATGATGAATTAATTAAAAATAAAATGTACCGATATAATTCTGGGGTTTCTAATACTACGTCAGCAATAATTTTTCTATATGAATTTTCCGAGATATGAAATTTTCAAAATTTCAAAATTCGTTTCGAGGATCATTGTGGGGTTGGCTGAACCCGTAACAAAAATTTCGGGTACGGCGGACGGACGGATTTTTTTTTAATTCGATTTTCTGAATCTAAGTAGGTATCTTGAAACGTAAACCAACAAATTTTTACATGGGGTTAAACATTTTTTTTCTTTGGGCGATTCCAATGGTTCATTGTCGAAGATAAGAAACCAAAAGTTCCAGTCATGCAGCATGGCTATAAGAGCGAATTTTCGAAGAAATAAAACCGCTTTTATGTAAAATGTGATGTTTGGAACATCTCATTGAAATATAGGCAATCTTCTACCCCCCCCCCCCCCCTCACCACCATAAGGGGTAGCAGGGGTACCTAGGGTTCAAAAAACATCGATTTTTTAAATCCCCCCCGTCAACAACTTTCATTTGAGCCCATACATCATAATCTTAAAATCTTGTCTCCATTTCGTGCAGAGTAACACCTCAGTTTATAGATTTTTCAACGCTGAACACGATGATGAAGTCAGAATTGCGATATCTCATTCCGTTATCAGATTAGAGCAGAGTTAACATGAAGATTATATCAAGTAACAACCACGTTTCTTCGTCTTCAACGTTTGAGAACGGAATGAGATATCGCAATTCTGACTTCACCATCGTGTTCAGCACGAAAAAAACTTTAAAATGAGGTGTCACATGTCTGACTGTTTCATTTTGGGAATTTATGGGTGATTCCCCCCCTCCCCCCCATCATACCTAAAATTCCAAAAACCCACCATCGTGTTCAGCATTGAAAAAACCTTTAAATTGAGATGTCACTTGTCATACTGTTTCATTTTGGGAATTGATGGGTAGGTAATGCCCCTCCTCACCCCCATAACTCCCCAAAACTCCCCTCAGGATATAGCTTTTTCAAAACTGAACACGATGATGAAGTCAGAATTGTGATATCTCTTTCCGGTATCAGATTAGAGCAGATGAACCGCAAAAAGCATCTCAAGTAAAACCACGTTTCTTCATCTTCAAAACGCTCCAGTTTGGAAATGAAATGAGATATCGCAATTCTGACTTCACCATCGTGTTCAGCATGAAAAAACCTTTAAAATGAGGTGTCACATGTCGGACTGTTTCAAATTTGGGTAACTTCAACTTGGGTAAATTAAAAATTTGGGGACTTCATGGGTAATTTTCCCCCCCTTAAAACTCCCCTACACCCCCCTTAGAGTGGCCCGATTCTGCCCATCTTCGAACTTAGCCTGTCGATTGCCAAGACAGATTTTGTGTGCAAATTTGAACTTTTTATCTTAATTCTATCGAGAGTTATCGTCTGGAATGACACATACATAAATACATAAATTGTATTAAAATGACCAAGCTAGTCTTTTTTTTTCGTGTTTATTTTCTCACGACGTTTCGGCAATGGAACAAAGCCCTATTCATGTGAGGTTACATGTAGAAGTGAAAAAAAAAAGAGAGAGTGAGAAAATAAACACGAAAAAAAAGACTAGCTTGGTCATTTTAATACAACCTGCTTCACACTAGTCAATCCCATCAACATAAATACATAAATATATACATATGATTTTTTTGTGTCTTTTGGCAGTGAATTCAGGATGGTCTGAAACGGATTTTGGCGCAAAAATCTTTCGGAAATTCGAGTTTTAAAAATTTTGGACCGAGAACAATAGCTTCCTTTTCTTCGAAAATTCGCTAAAATGCGGTGTCAGTTGTGAAAATGTTCCATTTTGGGAATTCTTGAGGAATCTTCCCCCCTAAAACTCCCCAAAACCCCCCTGTAGAGTGGCCCGGTTCTGCCCATCCACGATCTTAGCCTTTCGATTGTCAAGGCAGATGTTTTTTGCAATTTAGAACTTTTTATCTCAATCCTATCGAGAGTTATCGTCCAGAGTGACACATGCATAACACATAAAATGACACATATATATAAAATTTTTGGTGTCTTTCGGCAGTGGATTCAGGATGGTCTAAAATAAGTCAGTCAATAAGATAATTATTGTGGTGCCTTCTTGAGGGTTTTGGCTTGAGGAAAATGGAGGGTTAAAGAGTGGCCAACAGTTTTCATTCCAATTTACACTTGTTTCAAAGCTTTGTTTGCACTTATCTCAAAATGGCCATTTTGGACATAGCACCTCTGTGCTTTAAGGTATCGACATGTACATAATATGTATTATAATGTTTGTATTCTTTTGGCAGTGGATTCAGGATGGTCTGAAACGGATTTTGGAATGAAAATATTCCGAAAATTCGAGTTTTAAAAATTTTGGACCGAGAACAATTATTGTTATAATTGTTATAGGGTAAACTGTATAGTAATGGGCCGTTTAAGGATTTCGTCGCCTTTGGTAGTTTGATGTATGATTCCTATTTACCGTACGTAAATCCTGAAAATGGCAATTTATACCTTGAAATCCACAGATTCGATTCATACCCTTCCTTGAATGATTATGATATGTGGTGCCTAAGATATTTAATTGTATCTAAATTAAGTCGAAAAACATAGTAATGGGACAACTAATTCTACTATGAGACTCTTCCATTCAGTAATGAGACACATAATATGTGTCTCATATTATGTTTCTTTCATGTGAAACATATTATGTTTCTTTCGTTTCAGTAGGGTTTTTAGTTGTCAAGATGCATCTCATGGTCAATGAAATGTGTATACCTAGACCTGTTTCAGGTTATAGAAGGTTTGCTGCAGAGATCCATTATTTACTATTATTCACTATTTACACCCGAAATCATACAATAAATTACTGCATACAGTAAAAAATCATTTTTTATTTCTCTTTATTGCTTTATTTAAATCAAAAATTGCATTTTAATTTATAGATATGAATCAGAAGTAGAACTGAACAAGGAAAATTCAATACAGTAAAGAGACAGCTCTATATTGGGGTTAGAAACGGATAGTTTCTCAAGAAATAGGAATGGAATCAATAGAGCAGATCCTCACGAATCAGTAAAAACTCGGCGCTGCGCGCCTCGCCAGGGGGGCAAGCCCCCCTGGACCCCCCGGATCATTTCTCTTCTGTACTTTGTATAGAACGAGGTATCTGCTATGCAAAACATGAATAATGTTTTTGCTGTATCTCAGCTTCTTCGATATTTACAGCGGTTTTGGCAGTATATAATTTATGCATAAATTAAAGGCTTTCCAACGAATGGAGAACGATTTTTGTCCGTTGAAAACTAAAGAAGTTTCATTTCCCTAGAAACGGCTCGGTTGTACGTGAAAATCATTAAAAATCTTCGTGACATAATTTCGTGACTTAAACTTCGTTACGCTTTTCAACTCTGGTAGGCCTCCGCAAAAACATTATTCATGTTAAAAAAAGAAACTTGAAAAATATTGAATAATAAAGTCACACGAAGCTTAAGATTAGAACGTAAATTCTTAGCAAAAATTGAATATTTACCTGGCAAAAAGAAGTCGACGCGTTCACTTCACTGAAAATGGCTTTCAGCTTATGAGGACAGCAGCGACCGCATGTCTCCATGGAGTTAGAGACGAGATGAAGCAGCAGTGCAAATTTCGATGTCGTACGACGATCTGTAGCCTTATTATAGCTAATCAAACATAAGTGTCCCATTAGCAGTACATCATCCGACGTACTGCTGCTTACAGTCCTGCACTCTTACAAACGTCATAATTTCAATCCAAAAACCGAAATTTCAACTATTCTGGATAGTTGACTGTAATGTACACTGTCATAAAACGCTGCGAAGTTGTCACACAACGGTTAATTACTTTCTGCATAGATCAGGATATAATTATATAAATGAGGTAAAATATTTGCGTGTGCTAAAGCATGTCGTTACCACCAAGCCAAAAGCGCCAAACTTCTTTCTTGTGCAGATTACCCTTCTTTCTAGATCACTAAATGGTTGAATAACTGTTGTTATGAATAATTGTTATCAAGGAATGTAAATGATTAATTATTATTAACGATTAACTCGATATTTGAAAACCCTTTGTTGTTCGACTTAGCTGGGCCAGTATGAACATTGACCACACAGGCTGCCGCATGATTCACCATCATGTTGACGACTTCCAATCTGCTCCCATTTCGTTCCCTCATTGTAGACGAACGGCTGGTCGTACCATACCGTTCTATTTGAATGTTTACAAAATTTCACATTCGTTTTGAAATTTCATTATCGAAGATAATAAACCAAAATCCAACGGGAATTACGTATGTTGGCTCTGGCTTGGTGTGTAGCTCAGTAGTACCCAACTCAGCGTACCCAAAAGTGCACTAAAACAAAAATGACCAAAAAAAGCTGATTGTCGCTTTTGGCGTGGTGGTACCAAATGAGAAAATATGTAGCCGACTTTTTTTAACAATAAAAAAAAAATCAGGCGTTGGAGAGTGCGACAGAGCGTAAATTAGAGGGTCGGTGGAATATGGACCGCCGTAGAAGATGATCGGACGTTGGAGCATGCGCGGAGCATCTAATAACAAGTTCGAGGGTGGACCCTGCTATTCTCATTTCCTACTCCAGAAAGCCCATCCCGGCGGGGGCGGAGCCGCTCTGGAGCTCTCTAGAACGCGACCGCGCCGCTTCAACTGGACGTATCCTGGTTGAAACTTTTTTGCGCACGTTTCTTCATTATCCGTCGAGACGTTCGTTTTGCTTTCATTCCGCCTCAAAAGTTTAAGCGAACGTTAAATTCTCATTTTATTGTATCGTCAACCTGACGTGCGGTTCAGGTAGATTTCGCGTGAAGCAATAATTGTTATGGTTTGGGGAGGACGAAAATACTGCAAGGAAACCTGTTATGAAACATTTCCTACTAAATCTAATCACTCAATGGTATCAGAAGGTAGATATGCGCTCAATTCATTACCACTACAATATGAAATGCGGTATTTCATTTTGTGCCAAAATCTAAGTTGAGTCATGGATTGATTCTTAAGTAATTTTTCACGCTAAATCGAATGGTGGTTCTGGGGTTTGTCAAAAACGCGAAAAAAGAACGAGTAGGTTGGTACACCTAGAGACGTTTTAAATGCAATTTAAAAAATCGATTAGTGTGAATTTGTTACAGATTCAACAACAACTCCACTCAGGTATTAAACTACCACAGGCGTTAAATTGTTCATTATAGTTGCTCAGTAGTTGTTTAGTAGGGGGGTTCGAAAACTCTGAGTTTTTTTTTTTTTTTTTTTTGAAAGATTTTATTGCTCCAAGTAATAACTTATTAACAATATTATTTTGAAACTAGGGCACATACTATTCAAAGCTTAGATACATCACTGAGTTTTGTTCATTTTTATGATGATATTGCATTCACTATACTGCTTCACCCGTGAGCAAGCTCGAGCGGTTTGGTACGCTTCAATCGTCTGGTGATATCACTCGTGTCGAGGAGTCGGACAGCTTCCTCGTTGACGTGAGACCTTAGCCGTTGAAGATGACGTACGGCTTGCCGCTTGATGGCTTCGTTTATGGTTTCGATTTGAAGTTCATGGTGGAGTCGTTCATTTCGAAAGTACCATGGTGCATTGACAACATTTCTTAGCACATTGTTCTGGAATCTTTGGATTATTTCCCGGTTTGAATGAGCCGTGCAGCCCCACAGCTGAGCTCCGTAAGTCCAGACTGGTTTAAGGACTTGGTTATACAGCGTAAGCTTGTTCTGGATTGACAGTTTTGACCGCCTCCCCATTAGCCAGTACATTTTTCTGAATTTGAGAAGAAGTTCCTCCTTCTTTTTCTTGACGTGGGCTTTCCACCGAAGCCTGGCATCAAGCGTCATACCGAGGTATTTGGCTTCATTGGCATGAGGAATCACTTTGCCATTGAGATAAGCCGGTATATAGTCGATCCTTTTATTGGTGAAATCGACATGTACCGACTTAGTTTCATTCATTTTGATTCTCCATTTCGCTGTCCATTGTTGTATGCTAGATATTGACCGCTTTAACTTGGTCATTGACTCAATGTTGCTGTCTCCAACTGCCAATATCGCTGTATCGTCTGCGAAAGTGGCTGTGGTGTTCATTTCAATTTCTGGGAGATCGCTGGTATACAGGACGTACAGGAGTGGGCCAAGTACACTCCCTTGCGGGACTCCTGCACATATCGGTTTTGGTTCTGAAAATGCATCATCTTGCTTTATCCTGAAGTAACGATTAGTGAGGTACGATTGAAGCAACTCAGCATACTTTATTGGCAGGGCCTTACGCAGCTTGTAGTTGAGTCCTTCATGCCAGACCTTGTCAAACGCCTGAGTGACGTCAAGGAAAATGGCAGAGCATACTCTATTTTTCTCAAATGCTTCTTCGATGATGTGTGTTATCCGATGGACTTGGTCGATTGTTGAGTGTTTCTGCCTAAATCCAAACTGATGTCGTGGGATCAGCTTTCGTTCTTCAATAATTGGTATTAGTCTTCTGTGTATCAATTTTTCGAACAGTTTAGATAACACTGGTAGAAGTGAAATTGGTCTGTATGAACTTGGTTGCCCTGGTGGCTTGCCTGGTTTGGGAATCATAATGACTTCTGCTATCTTCCACAGCTGAGGGACGCTTCGAAGTTTGATTACCGCATTGATGATCATGACTATTTTTGCGATAGCTTTACGCGGTAGGTGCTGGAGGATTTGTCCAGTGATAAGGTCATAGCCTGGTGCCTTTTTTGGGTTGATATCCTTGCTGATCACCTGTTTTATCTCTTTGATGGTAACTAATGGGATATCAATGTCCTGATCAAGTGGAGGTGTTTCCTCTAGCGGCGGTTCATCCGCCATTGCGAGATTCGGAGTGAATATATTCGCAAGATGGTCTGCAAAAGTATTGGCTTTGTCTTGGTTGCTCTTTGCCCATTTCTCGTTTCCACTCGCAATAGGTGCAGCATGAGTAACAGGCCTCTTGAGATATTGTGTAGCCTTCCAAAGTGAGTAATCGGTATCACGATGACTCGTTAGCTCTGTGATGAAGTGTTCATGAGTTTCTTCATTGATCTCCTCCATCAGCGACTTCAGTTCACTTTGTGTTTTGTACCATTCAGACTTGTGATGTGGTGCTCTGGTAGCTTGCCATCGTTTTCTGGCCTTTCGTTTTTTCTTGATTGCAGAGACTATTTCTCGTGGATAATTGATACCTTTGAGCCTTCTTGAGATTGCAGGTGTGTTGTCCCATGCAACTATCTGAATGCTGCAAACGAGATGTTCGAGCTCACTTTCCACATCATCTGGCGTGTGTATAGGCTTGCTCAAATCAATATACCTGCAAATGTCTTGTTTGAAACGTTCCCAATTTGTCTTATGATTGACCAAGTACGGTTTGTGTGGCTTCTGTATGATTCGATCACTAAGCGTCAGAGCAATTGGGGAATGATCTGAACTCAAGTCATGGTTTTCCTCTACAAGAAGGTAGTTTGCTGAGATATTCTTTACAACGAAGAAGTCGATCAGGTCTGGAGTTTTGTTTGGGTCAGTGGGCCAGTAGGTTGGTTTCCCAGTAGAATGTGCCTCACAGTTGTCATCAATAATTGCTTGATGGAGTCTGCGTCCCTTTTCGGTGGTTAATCTCGATCCCCAGTCAGTGTTTTTTGCATTGAAGTCGCCTCCGAGAATGAAACGATTTCCAAGTTGGGCCAAGATGTTCTTGTATTCTTCATATTTAGTTTTGTACTTAGGTGGACAGTATATGCTTGCGACAGTAATCAGAAATGAATTAGTTTTTATCTCAAGAGCACACATCTGGACTGCTTCATTTTCAATTTTGATATACTCCTGATGGGCCAGGTTTTCTTTGATGATCACTGCACTTCCACCACGGGCATTGTTGCTCGGATGAATGGCATGGTAGCATTTGTACCCCTTGAGTCTGCAGAAAGATTCTTTGGTGAAGTGCGTCTCAGATATGAGACAGATATCAACATGATTGTAGTCTAGTGCCAACTGAAGCTCATTTTTCCGTGACGCGAGGCCATTGGCATTCCAGCAAAGTATTTTGACACTTTTCATGATGATTTTTTCGAGCCCTTGCGTTCAATTTTGCCAACACGCTCATTCAGGTTGTTAACACTCTGAGTGAGATTTGTGACAATTTCGAAAATTTGATTTATTTTAACTTGCATTTCATTATGGCTGGGATCGATAGATTGTCTCCTGCTTGACCGCTGTGCTAGCAATTGCTGGTTCTGCAAAACGTTTGCATAAGACATCAGATTTGAATTTGAAGTTTTTCCATCTCTCCCCTGAACTGACTTTTCGTGACATATTATTGGCTTTTTTGGCACAAACTTCCCTTGATTGGGTTTCTGCGGTGCTGCCTTAGCCTTTGTAGCTTGCTCTGGTAAGCTCTTGTGCCTATGCATAGCCTCTATGGCTACTGGACAGCCACGGTAGTTAGCCGTGTGATCTCCGTTGCAATTGGCACATTTTGCAGGGGTCTCTTTGGGCTTCCGACATTCCTCAGTGAGATGGCCTTTAGCACATTTAACACATCGAGGCGGCCTTGCACAGTAGTTTCTGGTATGGTTGAACTCCTGGCACCTTTTACACTGAGATGGATGTTTTGATAATTTGATAGGATGCACAGTGACGCGCCCCTTTAGGATTTGACTAATTTCGTAAATTTTGCTGATATCCAAATCTTTTTGAAAATCTACAATGCACATATCTAGAGGATTTTTTGTCTTCCACTCCATTTTTCTAACTACTTGAAGGATACTGCTGGGACCAAATTGGTCTCTTAAGTCTTCAAGGACCTCTTCATTCGTCCAAGATTTATGGATTCCCTTGATCATCACTTTGATAGGCCTCTCCTGTTTGTTCTGGTATGTATAGTGCGGAATTTTCTGATCCGCAAAACACTTCGTGATAGCACGAAAGCCATCAGAGTCCTCAGTGTTTATTTTTACTACGTCATTGGACATGGTGGTAAAACTCACATTAGTGGTTTGATCCTCAACCATTTTTTTCAGGGCTGGGAAGGACGTTACCCTCTCAATGTAAACTGGTGGTGGTTTGGGCATTTTTTTAGGTTTTGAGCTTACCATGGAATGTTTTCTTTGAGAAGGTAAATTGGCCTTTTTCCTTTTATGACCCTTCTGGATCACATTCTCCCACTCGCCTGTCTCTTCGGCTAGGATTTCCTCATCAGTATGATATTCCTCTTCTGGGGGGAAAGTTACTTCAGGAGGATTTTTTCTCAGTATTTTCAATTTTGTTTGCTCTAACTCAGTTTCCAGCTGGGAAACCCGTTTTGCTTCTCTGATCCCATCGTCATTGATATCTGTTAAAGTATTACATAGGTGATCAATAATATCAATTAACTCACCGACTAAACCTTTGACGTTTTGTTTCTGGAATTCCGCTGATTGACTCACAAGCGCTCGCTGATGCGACAGTTTGACTCGAACTTGCGTAACAAATTCGGGAATTGTGACCTCCATTTCGCGCGGCCGCGACCGAGTAAACACCCGCGGAACGTTAACTGTTTTATCTGAGATGTTACCTCTTCGGCAGCTCGGACAAGACTAACTCTGAGTTATGGATCGATTTTTAGGCCATTTTCAAGCTGAACAAATCGTGGTATTGGTTGGTGTTTGTCATGAACATCCACTCGATTCATTGAAACCCAGGAGCAATTTGCATTCTAACTGTACTCAATTCCAAAGGTAATGAAAGTTTGAGGGATTGTTTGGAGATGGTGGAGGGTACTTCGCTGAGTTTTCGAACCCGTGGACCCTGAGCTCTTTACGGTGCACCACGGTGGGGCAAAAAACCGCGAGTTTCACGGACTATTACTGGTTTTCCGCTAATATTTTATAACCATGTGGTTCAGCTAAACATACAGACGGTAAAAAAAATGCAGAAACATGCAGGTTTTGGGTTAATAAAATTATACTTACACTCACATCTGTTTGTGAGATATGTCAATAATTGTCAATGTATTAATTATTAATATATTCTAACATTGTTAAATGTAAATAAGTACTCCTAGTAATTTTGAATGCCAAGTTTTTGTTGGAATTATGGCCTATTGAGCCATATACTCGAACAAACACATTAACCAATACCTCGTTTCTTCCGTTATTTCGTGTATTTATCAGACTTAGATGACTTCGATTGGTACTTATACAATACGGTTCAATTTAACAAAAGTACCTACGAGGTAACTAGTAAATTTTTTTTTAAATTGAAGTTTTATCCTAGTCGAAATTTTGGTAAGTAAGTTTTGCAAATTGTTTGAATTGCCGAGCACTGAACTTTTCGACTCAACTTCGTTCGATCGCCAAGAGTTGTTATTTATTATTTGTTATCATTATTGTGTAGTACAGAGCCAAGAACAGGGAATTCATTCGTTCAACCCTCCTTCTACATTCAAATTAATTTTTTTATGAGTATCAACTTCAGCTTAGTATCATATCTTTTTGCATGAATAGTTTTTGAGTGATATCTGATGCCATAAGGTTCAATTTAACAAATGTACCTACGAGGTAACTCTTTGATAACCAGTAATATTTTTCCTAATTAAACATTTATCCTAGTCAAAATTTAGTAAAAAATTAGTACGCCTACTAATTTGCCTTTTTGTTTCTTGTTTTTGTGACAAGAATAATTATTTTTTGAAAATTATTGTTTGTTATCTGAAATATGTTTGAAAAATAAGTAGTTTTAAAATTTTTGCGAATTGGTTAAATAGTAGTTTTAAAATTTTCGATTAATTAAAACAATTTATTCATATTATTGAATTAAAAAAATAGAAAGAATTAGAAATTTGAATGAATTTGAATTAGAAATTTTTTGAAAATTTCTTGAACATTTTTTTAAAAAACAAGGGTTTCCGTAAAAAGGTGGTTGGTAAAATTACAAAGCTACACTTATATAATATACTAACCGTGGTACCCGCCCGATGGGCGGGAAAATTATCGCTGTATCAATGCGTGATGGGTTGCGAAATAATTGGATAATCGTATGGAAACAGAAAACTTTTATTCGCGTAAAAAATCAAATGAAAGGTAAGGTTGAAGCAAAATTTTTTTTTTTTCTCTTTAATATATTTTATTGCGCCAAGTATAATATTACTTGTATATTATACAAGTAAACTTATAAGCAATATTCGTATGTTGAATTTTAAATTAAATGTTCAAAACTAAAGTACATCACTTAGTCGTATATTGTTCTGTCGTTTTCACATTAGTTGAGCAAGCTCATGCGGTTTGGTACGTTTCAATCTTCGGAGTAGATCATCTGTGTCTAGGAGTCGGACAACATCGTCGTTGACGTGATCTTCTAGCCTCATTAAGTGGTTGATGGCTTGGTTGCGTATGACCTCATTGACCGATTCCACTTGAAGCTCGTAGTGTAATCGGTCGTTACGAAAGTATCTGTATGCATCTATGCATGAACGCAGAACATTATTCTGGAATCGCTGAAGTATATTTAACCTCATATTAGTCTTCAAAGGTGGTAGCGTGTGCACATACTTCCAGAGTGGTGAGCACTTCAGCGAAGCATTGACAATAGTAGCGCTTGTGCCAGGCCGCTGTTTTTGGCAATGTTGCACGTTTGTGGGTTGGACGTTAGTAGTACTTTAAACGTGGAGTGGACCGTTCTACCACCATGCAACAGAGTTTCTGCTATGCCTGACGATGCTACTGCTAGTGCTATCTGACGCTTGGTTCGCACTTTAGCAAGAATCAGGTTCATGACAGTTGTCTTTCCTGTAAGCAATCATCATAGTAGGAAGGGTATAGCATTCTTGGTGTTATGCAAAGAAAGTAGAAAGACTACTGAGTTGCAAATGATAACAACATTGGTTGATAACATACCTATACCTCCAGGAGCATCGAGATAGAAGAGTTTATTTTCGTTGTTGTTAATGCTGTACAGTATCGTAGTGAGGACTACTGTATAGAACATTATAGAGTAAATAATACCTTCAATGACGATATCCCTTCCTTTTGTAGTATCATCGACGCTGATCACAACAGCTATTTCATTTACTGATGGAACATTAGTCTGTCGTCGATGGGCACCAGCTATGCGAGAGTCACGAATGACAATTTTTACATCCTCGGATTGATTAAAAACTACTCTTTCTGTTACACATTTTAGTTCCCTAGTGCGTAGTGATTGTGTGAATGAAGCAGTGTCTGTAGTTCTTTCATCAACGACAGGTCCTCAGTTTCGCTATAATTGAACGCATCGAGGCCTCAGTGTCAGCATTCCCAACAAAATAAATTTGTAAGAATTTTGCTGAAGATTCATCAATTGGAAGTAAGCTTCCAATGCGATGGTGCAGCTGTCCACTAATTTTGAACGTAGGCATGAAGTTCTCCTCACGTATTTCATTGCATCCGATCGAGGTCATCACCAAAGCATTATTATATGATCGAATCTTCCCAAAAAACAAATGGCTGCGAGGGTCATTGTATGTGAGGAGATTCAAAAGGGGCGGTGGCATTGGTGGAAGTGCAGGGAGTTGCACACTGCCTGAAAGGCAACAAAATCCTTTTGGTTCGTCCTTCCACATCATTGCTGCACAAAACTCACATTTCCTTTCTGGCCTACCTTCTTGCGCTAAGCCCTCGTAGTTTTCATTTGAATCGTACGATGATGCCGTAAGTACAGGCCGCTCAACTCTTCGTTTCTTCATGCAGATAGCCGCTGAAACGTCGCGCCTTTTTCTTCTGCCAATATCAGCTTTTTTAGCCTTAGGCATGTTGGCTTAGCTTTTTGGCCTTACACATGTTCAAAAGAGCACGCGGAATTGTGGGTAGCAGTAACTGTTGAATCACCGGCATTCACCAATAACTCCGTTCGACGCCACTCAAATGATTATAATACGACTTGAAAACACGGAAAAAAAAGAGAAAAACGTCAACACGACCAGGCAACCCTATGGAGCAAATAGGTCAAAAGCAGACGAAGGAGCCGAGGAACACGATTTTTTATTAGCCATAAACCCTCCCGTAGCAAATCCGGTTATACAGAGAAAAACTGCATTAAAATCTATTCAGCGGTTAAAGCGCCAAACGGCTAACATTACTCATTTATAGAGTAGATAAGTGTAACTTTGTAATTTTACCAATCATGTACCATATTATGTGTTTCGAACGTGGTTGTAAATCACTCAGAAGTAATTCTTCCGCTCGCCTGACGTTCCTAATTCGTACTGGGGGATTCCAGCTGTTGAGAAATTTCTTGTAAAACTTCAGCCTCATTGTACCTTTATAAACCGAACAAAAATTGCTAAAAAAAAAAAATAATAAAATCCCAATTATACCTACCACACGAGAAAGAACCCAGCTCGTTTTTTCTCCCGCTATTCCCGCCCTGGAATGCCGATTGCCCGCTCTTCGACAGTCATCAAAAAACAAACGGAGAAAACCGGGACAGAAATCTCTATGCTTCGAAGGACGTTTGAAACGTCAAGTGGAAGATGCAGACCCAGCAGCCGGCTGAGGCAAGAGTGCATTCCGTCACCTTTAATTACTGGGCTATTCGCATCCGGAAAACGCTAACCACCCAGCGAATTCAGGTCATTTCAGACATCGAGTATTAAATACCTCGCAGGGAAACATCTTGGAGATTTTTGTTAAGAAAATATACTACAAAAATCTCGTAAAAAAAACTTGGGGAGGGACATTGCAATCCAGGGGCTTGTTATACGCGACCGTGTCGAGAACTTGTCCCTCTTTCACCACCTACTTACAACTTGATTTTGGTTTATTATCTTCGATTGGCGTATGAGTGACGAAAATGCGCTTTTGGCATGGAACATGCTTTAGCCTTGAGGTAACTGGCAAAAAGACTCACGATTTTGGGAGACGGCGATGTGTCACGAAATTTTGCAATGATTTCCACTTACAACCAAGTCGTTGTTACTTTATTTTCGTTTCCATCATCAGCCGGTAGCATTGGTTGAATTGAAGGTTATGAACTGCTGCATGCTCGGCAACAGACCCTCTCCACGAAGCGTTGCACTGCGATGATTGCGAAAAACTTCTCTCTGACTACCAATCAGGCTTCAGGGCTGGCCATAGTTGTGAGACTGCTCTTCTTTCGCTGATGGAGGACGTGAGGGGTGGGTGTGATCAGAATTTATGCACAGTTTTAATTTTGCTTGATTTTTCGGATGCATTTGGATCAGTAAATCATGACATTCTTTTAGACAAGTTAACGGTTAATTTTAAATTCTCTTCATCTGCTCGCAATCTGATTAAATCATATTTATGCGATAGGAATCAGTGTGTTGTGATCGATGATCTCAGATCTAGGGTGGTCAAGCTAAAGAGTGGGGTTCCTCAGGGATCTATCCTCGGGCCCCTCCTTTTTAGTCTATTTATTAATGACATCCCTTCGTCGGTCACACTAGCCAAACAACATATATTTGCTGACGACTACCAGATTTACTTTCAATGCAAACCAGATGATCTCCCTTCAACTCTGCCACTAATCAACAATGAACTTGAACAAATAAATAGGTATTCCGAAGCTAATAAATTAAAAATTAACGCCAACAAAACTAAAGCTATAGTTCTGTATAAAACGCCATTCGAAAAGAACAAATTACCACTCTGTATAAATAATAGTAGTATTGAATATTGTGATGAAGTGAGGAATTTAGGCATGATTATACAAAATGATCTGTCATGGGACTCTCAAGTGAGTGCCATGTGCAGAAAAATCTATGGAGCGCTTTATTCCCTCAAAAGCTTAAAATATTACACCCCCCAATATTTGAAATTGCATTTAATAAAATCACTTGACCTCCCACATTTTTCCTTTGGCGACAGAGTATTTTCGGGCTCCCTTTCTGCTGAAAATATTAGGAAGCTGAATGTGGCGCATAATGCATGTTTGAGATATGTTTTCAATTTGAAATCTCGTGGACACGTATCTCACAGAAGTAAGGAGTTGTTGGGTATGACTCTGGAACACTTTTATGCCTTTAGGCGCCTTATCTTAGTTCACAAGATCCTTCACACCACCCCCAGCAATGTACTCCCTTCCTACTTGGAAAATATGTTCAGCCTAACCACATCCACCAGACTGCATCTTATCTCTCAGCATCGATTCCACTCAACCCTTTATAAAAATTCCTTTGCTGTAGAAGGAGCGCGACTTTGGAATGGTCTCCCTCTTCGTTTACGCTCTGTCTCCTCTTTCCGGCAATTCAGCACAGAACTGAAAGCACATTTTGCTGACTTATGACTACACCATTTTCATTTTCTTCTCTCTCTCTTCTCTTGTTCTTCTCTTACCTTCTGGTTTCTCTCCAGCACATCTCTTCTTTGAGTAAATTTTGTGTTATTTTTTTATTTTTTTATAATCAAGTAAATTTTATTTCAATTGTATTTTGACGGCCATAAATTACTTAAATACATATGTACATTGCGCTTGGGGGGGCCTTGGTCCTATGCTGTGTGAATACAATAAATAAATAAATAAAATTATTCATTCGAAGATTTAGCTGGCTTGCCTTCCCGATGTAGAAAGCGGAACACTGGGAGCACTCTAAAAGATACACGCAATTCAGTGATTGGCAGTGCGCCGAGCCCCTCACTGGGTACTCCTGTAGACCATTGGGGGTGTTGAAGGTGGTACATGGGATCACAATTTCGCAGAGTTTGCAGCGCGGTCTCCCACAAGACTGCAACCCGCAGAAAGGTTCACGCGGTGCCCGCTCCTGATGATGTGTTAACATATTACCGAGGTTTCTTGGTCTGCGATATGAAAGCATTGGAGTCTCCGGGAAAATCTCTCGCGTCAGAGCATTTCGAGCCAAAATTGGGTACAGCTCTCGAAGGAAGGTGTTGATACGCTGCACGCCTGGGAAGTCAGTTGTCACCAGAAAAGGTCCCCCTCGTTCCTCCCTCGGTATTGGAGGCTGGTATCCAACTCGCGCTGGGACTATCCTGCGTCGCAACAAGGCAGAAGGGTATCCCCTTTCGCTTAGTTTTGATGAAAGGAATGTCAGGTATTGTTCCAGGATCTCTGGTTGGTTACAGATCCTGTGTCCCCGTATTGACAAGGCGCGAGGTATTGATACCTTAACGTGAGGGGGGGTGAAATATATAATGGATAAATATTTTCACAGGAGGAGAAATTAGGAGAGAAACACTTAATATGTATAATTAGAAAGCTTACTTAGAGATTTTCGCGTTACAGCGTCATCAGCCCGGGAAGAAAACGACGCTGAAACGCGAAAACGACGAAAGATGACTCTGTAACGCGAAAATTACCGTAAGCTTTGCAATTTTATATATTAAGTGTTTCTCTCCTTCTAATTTCTCCTCCTGTGAAAATATTTATCCATCATATCACCGCGAGTGCTTTTGTTTCCACATATTTATATATAATTTGGTGTCTTTTGGCAGTGGATTCAGGATGGTCTGAAACGGATTTTGGTATGAAAATGTTTCGAAAATTCGAGTTTTAAAAATTTTGGACCGAGAACAATACCTACAATTTCTTCAAAAATTCGCTAAAACGAATTAGGTAATTGATTATTATTTCTCCGTCCACTCGAGCAATTGCATTGCATTACGTAGTCGATTGTGTTCGAAATAATAGATCTATTGATAACATTGATAACCTAATATTAGGGAGAACCGCGACCTTGTACTATTTCCGCTAGATAATTTAACTCTTCAAGTTCGTATTATTTGAATGACAAGTAAGAATTACCTATCTTTAAGTTGAATATAAATATTCACTGTCATGCAGCATAGATATAAGACCGAATTTTCGAAGAAATAACTGGTTTCTAGTAAAATGTCTCCATTGAAGAACATGATGTCCATGAAGAACATCTCAAGTAGGTATCAACCACGTTTCTTCATCTTCAAGAGCTCCAGTTTGAATACGGAATAAGATATTGCAATTCTGACTTCACCATCGTGTTCAGCGTACAAAATACCTTTAAAATGAAGTGTTGCTTATGAGAATGTTTCATTTTGGGAATTTATGGGTAATCCTCCTCCCCCCATCACCCCTGAAACTCCCCAAACCACCTTCAGCTTATAGATTTTTCAACGCTGAACACGATGGTGAAGTCAGAATTGCGATAGCTTATCCCGTTATCAGATTAGAGCAGACTAACCATGTTTCACTTGTCAGCTGTTTCCTTTTTAGAATTTATGGGTGGTCCCCCCCCCCCCTAAATATCCCATAGCGAATAAATTTGGGAGTATACTATTTTTTTCCTCAGATTCGGATTCAGCGTCGAAAAATTCATAGGAATACATTATTCTGATCTCCGAAATTTGATTTTTTTGTTCATTTGTGGGGCTGTGTAATAGATCAATCCGAAATGGAATTTAGCTTGGAAAGCTGAAGGAATCATGCATGAGCTAGTTACCAACTGCCCTCCACTTCACTCGATGATCATCTGTAGACTACCATGGTCACTTTCTCGAACGAACAGACGATAGGTATTTCACCCCATTCCTAACATTGCTGTCATAAAATTTTATGAGACTCACACGGATATTTTTGTACAGAACAGTGATATGTACAGAAGGGCGATGTGTACAGAAGATAATAAACCGTTGTGGAAGGATTTGCAGTGTTTTTTTTTTCTTTTTTTTTCGTTGTAGTTCACATTTGGGTACCTACCCCGAGTCACCCAGGCACTATGCCATAAACGACATACGTAATCCCAGTGGATTTAAAAAATAAAAAAATTAATAAATCTGTTTTGTGCATGTGTAGATGCCCTAGTAGTGTACTAAGTAAATCGAAAATGACCAAAAAAGCAGATTGGCGCTTATTTCGTGGAGGTTGCATTGTAACTTCGTCTAATTAGTGATATACAGTGGAGAGTTCACTGGGGATAGTGATTAAGTAAACCAAGTCCGTTAATGTTTCGTGGAAAACACAAATTTAAAGTTTGTAGGTGTCAGAAAAAGCAATTATTTGGAATAATTATTATAATCAATTATAATTGATGGTTCTAAATTATGACCATATCGTTAGTAATGAGAGACCAAAGGCCTCAAAACCTGGCGATTTCTGATATTTGCAGTACATGCATGTACTTGTTTACATTTAATTTGAACCCACTGATGGATTCGTCATTATCACGGAATAAGTCAATTCCGGCTCCCCCAATGCTAGGATGTAACATCGCTCTTTGAACCTCTGACGTTATCTTTGTTTTTGGTTTTGCAGGCACATCCCATCTAGCGGTCCCTCCGAGATAACAGCGTCCAGATCTCAATATAAAGTAAGTCAAGAAACTGATAGCAGAGGCGCTGAAGGTGTCTAAAACGTTACTTCATACGTTTCTCAGTTCAACAATATTGCGTTCCTATTAATTTTAAAGTACATTAAGCGTTAGGTAGTGGTTTATTAGTGGTAGTAATGAGTTGTGTCTGTGATATTAATTTCTAGATATATTTTAGTGCGGTAGGTTTTAATTTCAACTCCTAAATATGTCGAACGGTGCATCGTGGTGGTATGACGGTTGGGTATGTATCGCACGTGCAATATTTATTACACCTAGTAGTTCTTCCTGCCATGCAACAGAAGACAGAAGGACGAAGGGAAAAAGGACGAAACTGACATTTATCGAATTTTACAGGAGGAACTAAAAACTGGATTGTTCACTTAATATATTGCTTAGAAACAAGATTTGTTTCAGGTGTCTACAATCATTTTCAACTCCATAAATGAAAATTGAAAATTTGACGAAAAAAAGCAGTTTCGTCTTTCGTCTAAGGAGGTTTGTTCGGTCACTGAATACCATTGCAGTTTCGCTCATGATTTCGAATTATCGTGACTTTAGTAAGTAAATAGGAATATTAGTAGGATTATTGATCTTGAGGAAGTTAAATCCCATTGAAATACCATTTCCTTGCTCTCCTGAGTGAAATGGCTTTTGGTTTATTATCTTCGATAATGAACCATTGGAATCGACCAAAGAAACCATTTTTTCAAACCCCCCCCCCCCCCCCCCCCAAATTTGAAAATGAAAATTCCAAAACTCGAAAAAATCCCATCAAACGGTATGTTTTTTATTTCATATTTAGATAAGACCATCCACAGCTTTGTACGACCAGCCGTTCGTTCACAATGACGGCTTAAAGGTTGAGCCTGTCAACACGATCGTGAATCAAATGGTTGAAATACAGGTCAATTTTCATACTAACGAGCTGTTTGGAACATCATAATATGATGTTCCAAACAGCTCGTTAGTATGAAAATTGACCTGTATTTCAACCATTTGATTCACGATCGTGTTGACAGGCTCAACCTTTAAGCCGTCATTGTGAACGAACGGCTGGTCGTACAAAGCTGTGGATGGTCTTATCTAAATATGAAATAAAAAACATACCGTTTGATGGGATTTTTTCGAGTTTTGGAATTATGGTTTTAGTGATGTCGAGTTTTTTGTTCTGAGGTACGTTTCTTGCTACGGAAATGAAGGTAATTTCGAATGTTTGTTGGTTGGTACTTCTTTTATAGAAAAATTATTGCTGACGAGGTATTAGAAACCCCAGAATTATATCGGTACATTTTATTTGTAATTAATTCATCATCTCTATCATTCAGGTTCTGCACAAAGGAACCCAGTCGATCATCCGGATATCGTATTATTTAATCACATTTAATAATTATTATTATTATTAATAATAAATACAAATTATTAATACCTAACAAATAATTAATAATAATTATCACAAGGTACTTGATAAAATTATTAATAATTAGTGATAATTCATAATAATAATTGATCTAACATTTAGGATCTAGACCTTTAGACCTAGTGATCTTGACAGAAGGATGATCTGTACAAAGAAGATAATGAACCGTTGTGACAAGAATTTGCAGAGTTTTTAATTAAGAATAATAAGAAAGGTTGGGTGGTTTATTCGTCTATTGAGCGCGTTTCGTGTTTACTGCTGGGTGCTACACAACTGCATTAGGTCTCTACCTTGAAAATCCCCAGTCATGCAGCATGACTATAAGAGCGAATTTTTGAAGTAATAATTGGTTTAATGTAAAACGTCTTATTAAAGAACATGATGTCCATGAAGAACATCTCAAGTAACAACCACGTTTCTTCATCTTCAACGTGCTCCAGTTTGATAGCGGAATAAGATATAGCAATTCTGACTTCCCCATCTTATTCAGCGTGTAAAAACCTTAAAAATGAGGTGTCAATTGACAGACCGTTTCATTTTGGTTTATTATCTTCGATAATGAACCATTGGAATCGCCCAAAGAGAAAAAAAATTTTAACCCCCCCTCAAAATTTGATGGTTTACGTTTCAAGACACGTAGATTCAGAAAATCGAATAAAAAACTCTGCAAATTCTTGACACAACGGTTTATTATCTTCCTTGTGCAGATCACCCTTCTGTCTATACCAGACTGTATTGCAAATTGGCACCATACCATATTCTCACCGTACTCATACCATACCATACGAATTTCTTTTCTATCTTACCATACTGTACTAAATCATACATACAATAATATACCTTACCATACTCATACCATGTCATACAAACCGAGTGAATATTGAAATGTCATCCATTTCTGACCTATATTTAAAATTTCAAGTATCTAGCTCATCATCAAAATTTAATTTGTTTAAACAAATAGGTATTATTTAAACAATTTTTCAGACAAGAAACCGAGTGAATATTGAAATGTCATCCATTTTTGACCTATATTTAAAATTTCAAGTATCTAGCTCATCATCAAAATTTAATTTGTTTAAACAAATAGGTATTATTTAAACAATTTTACAGACAAGAAACCGAGTGAATATTGCATTGTGATCCATTTCTGACCTATATTTAAAATTTCAAGTATCTAGCTCATCATCAAAATTTAATTTGTTTAAACAAATAGGTATTATTTAAACAGTTTTACAGATGAGAAACCGGGTGAATATTGCAATGTGGTCTATCCCCGACTCACGGTTAAAATTTCTAGACAGTAGTTTACCGGGAAGATGAAAAAAGGTAGTTTTATTCTGGGCGTCTGAAGGTTGACCCGCGTAGCGGCCGTTTTCGACGCGAAAGTTTAGTGTTTTTCCTAAACCTTTGCGCGCTTACTGTGAACGAACGGCTGGTCGCACAAAAATCCAATTGGTCTTAAAAGATTCTTAAAAGATAAATTTTTCAGGTCATTCAAAAGTGAACTATACATTGCACGGTTCAGTTAAATATTTTGAGATATGACATTGTCGAAATTTTGAATTTCATTTTGAACCCCTTCCCCTTGACCTAGGGTTATGAAAAGTTTCGAGGACCATTGTGGGGCTGGTCCAAACCCAGAAACCGAATTTCGTAATTTCTCAACGCTAACTAGGCAAAGTGCCGCGGACCGCGTACGGCGGACGGCGTACGGCGTACGGACGGATTTTTGGTTTATTATCTTCGATAATGAACCATTGGAATCGCCCAAAGAAAAAAATTTTTTAACCCCCCCTCAAAATTTGTTGGTTTACGTTTCAAGATACGTAGATTCAGAAAATCGAATAAAAAAACTCTGCAAATTCTTGACACAACGGTTCATTATCTTCTTTGTACAGATCAGCCTTCTGTCTAGATCACTAGGTCTAAATGTCTAGATCCTAAATGTTAGATTATTATTATCAATTATCACTAATTATTAACAATTTTATCAAGTACCTAGTGAAAATTATTATAATTTATTGTTAGGTATTAATAATTCGTATTTATTATTAATAATAATTATTATTAATTATGATCAATTAATACGATATAATTCTGGGGTTTTTAATACTACGTCGGTAATAATTTTTCTATAAAAGAAGTACCTACCAACAAACATTCGAAATTACCTTCATTTCAGTAGCACGAAACGCACCTCAGAACAACAAACTCGACATCACTTAAGCCATATGATGTTCCAAAGAGCTTGTTAGTATGAAAATGGACCTGTATTTCAACAGTTTGAGTCACGATCGTGTTGTGAGGCACAATCTTTGAGCCGTCATTGCGAACGAACCGCTGGTCGTACAAAGCTGCGGATGGTCTTAAAAAATTCTACGGAACAAACTCTAATCTAAATATGAAATAAAAAACATACCGTTCTATATGAATTTTTCGAGATATGAGATTTTCAAATTTTCAAAATTTGTTTTGAACCCCTTCCCCTTGACCTAGGGTTCTGAAAAGTTTCGAGGACCATTGTGGGGTTGGTCGAAACCCATAAAAAAAATTTCGTAATTTTAACTCAACGCTAACTGGGCAAAGTGGCGCGGACGGCGTACGGCGGACGGACGGATTTTTTTTTATTCG
>OY986058.1:584188-715110 GCA_963920205.1 Stenodema calcarata
GGTCCAGGCATATTATGTACCAGGTTTCTTCGTGTTGTCATTTGTCCACTCTGTTAAATGGGACTTTTTACACACAGAAGCGTTTCCATCCTTATCTTCTTTCCCACGAATGGTGCCAGTGTCAACGGTAATAATCGTATTTTTTTTTTTTTTTACATTTGAACCTCGACCAGCAGTAGCGATCTTTCTCTTTATTCCTGCTGATGTTTCACCCTCCGCACAATTATTAGTCTGGACAGCAGCATCTATCAACTTTTCAATTTCTTCGACGCTTGGCTGTTCGAAATTCTCTCCCAGCCAGACCCAGCCAATTCGACATCGTCAACTTCCCACTCATCATCTGAAGTTTCTATATCAATGTCCTCTTCTCTTGAAAGTTTGTCCGCCATCTTTCCAATGTCCTCTGGGTTTGAATATTATTTCTTTATATTATCCATGGCTGTACAATATTTTCCTTTTGCCACAGGTACCTAAGTGGGTACCTTTGGCAAGAGAAAAATATTGAAAATGTAGCAACGATTTCTATGGGATGTTGTCCAATTTTTTTCGGAAATTCGAGGGGTTTGCTTTAAGATTTTTGAAACGTACTATAGGTACCCTATGATTTTTCAAGTATTTTGGGCACAAATATCTGAATTTTGATTCATAATTATAGGTACTATGGATGGAAAAAATGAGCAACTGTGACTCCCTTGAAGGGTCGTTCAATGGAAATGTGGAATAATATTTACTCCTTTCAAGGACCCTTCAACGGAATTGTAGAGTAATATCTACTCCTCTGGACCTATGGTTTAGGAAAGATGGAGTAGTTTTCACTCACTGACTCCAGAAGAGCCAGCTTTAATTGGAAGAGGAGCACCACTGCACTTGCAACACAAAGTAGACATCTTCACGGAGGCATATCATGAGTTTGGTGGTGGTACACATGCTGACTTCGTCCATACTACCTACTTAACACAGTGAGGAGTAAGGTTTACTCCGTCTTTCCACTATAAGGTTGATCCAGTGAGGCAAATAGGCAAAGGATAATACTATAGTGAAAAAGAAGAAGAAGAAAACATGTTTATTTGACCAAACGCACATGCAGGACAGAGAAAAATACAAAAAACATGATACAGCAATGGACTTGTAGTCCGTCTGTCGGAGTGATACGAGCCAGAGATATTATAATATATTATATTGCATACTTATTATTGAATTTGGCTTACTCTAACTAATGTATTATTATATATTGTATTTAATATTGGTACTTATATTTATTCGACATAATATGTTCCTATTTATTTACGAACATATTATGTTCCTATTTATTTATCATTCCACCTAGATATTTGTCACCAATTGGACTGTTGTATGAGGTATGCACGAATGCATACCTCCAGGAATGATACGCAAACTGTGCCACTGCTAACCACTGCTCACTGTTGTCCAAAAGCTGCACCATCCTTGCCACATCGAACACACTCCCTCCCAGGAAGCGGATCCTGAACTCCTGGAGCACAGGGCAGGTCCCAAAGAAATGGCGTACATCCTCTTCTTCCTTCATGTTGCACATGGAGCACGATTTCCTTGATGCATCCGTACGCAAATATGTCCCGGCATTGACAGCAACGGGTTGTTTTATTACAATATAAAAGGCCCCAGAATGCTTCCTTTCGGAGCTCCTGCCAGTATGGGACATGTAGTAGAGCGTTCGTTTTGCACAGAAACTACGAATGTCCTCCTGTCTTGGAGGTAGCTATTCAACAATACAAAAACTCTGCAAATTCTTGACACAACGGTTCATTATCTTCTTTGTACAGATCACCCTTCTGTCTAGATCACTAGGTCTAAATGTCTAGATCTAGATCTATCCTAAATGTTAGATTAATTATTATTATCAATTATCACTAATTATTAACAATTTTATCAAGTACTTAGTGAAAATTATTATAATTTATTGTTAGGTATTAATAATTTGTATTTATTATTAATAATAATTATTATTAATTATGATTAATTAATACGATATAATTCTGGGGTTTTCAATACTACGTCGGTAATAATTTTTCCATGAAAGAAGTACCTACCAACAAACATTCGAAATTACCTTCATTTCCGTAGCACGAAACGCACCTCAGAACAACAAACTCGACATCACTTAAGCCATATGATGTTCCAAAGAGCTTGTTAGTATGAAAATTGACCTGTATTTCAAAAGTTTGATTCATGATCGTGTTGTGAGGCACAATCTTTGACCCGTCATTGTGAACGAACGGCTGGTCGTACATAGCTGCGGATGGTCTTAAAAATTCTACGGAACAAACTCTATCTAAATATGAAATAAAAAACATACCGTTCTATATGAATTTTTCGAGATATGAGATTTTCAAATTTTCAAAATTCGTTTTGAACCCCTTCCCCTTGACCTAGGGTTATGAAAAGTTTCGAGGACCATTGTGAGGTTGGTCGAAACCCATAAAAAAATTTCGTAATTTTACCTCAACGCTAACTGGGCAAAGTGGCGCGGATGGCGTACGGCGTACCTCGGACGGACGGATTTTTTTTTTATTCGATTTTCTGAATCTACGTATCTTGAAACGTAAACCAATAAATTTTGAGGGGGGGTTAAAATTTTTTTTTTCTTTGGGCGATTCCAATGGTTCATTATCGAAGATAATAAACCAAAACATTATTAAATAATGTTGGCAGGTATCGCTTCATTTTAAGCAGTAGACGAGTGTGCCAAAGTCGATCGAACGCCTGTTCGAAATCGAAGTAAGCAGAGTGACAGATTTCTTTATCATGGAAATAGTTCTTAATGTAGTACCTAGGGTTATAGTTGGAGCGGGCAAGAGTGAGATGGTACAGGCCTGCATCGATCCACCTTAAATGTATTTCGATTATTTAACTTCTTTTCTATTCCTAAAATATACTTTAATTATCCTAAATCTTTCATTTCGAGAACTTGGTTTGCGATCAGCGGTTTCTTAATTCCATCACCTGCTTCCCACAACCCACGTCTAGTTGGTGATCTACGGCCTGAAATCTGACTTGGCAGTATCAGCATCAAACAATACTTGGATCATAATATGGAAAAGCTTTCGTTGGGCGTTATCTCTTGGATTCAATATTTCAAAGACTTATTCAAATGTAACAAAAGCCCACGAGATTTTTGGAAAATAATAAAGAATTATGGTATAAATAAGGATAAAGCAAAAACAAATAGAGTAATTCCCGTTGACGTCAATGATCTAAACCAGTTTTTCTGTCGTGATGCTTGTATAATCAATACTGAAAAAGCAGTGAGATATCTAGGGACGCGGGAGCGTCCCGCCCGCCAAGAAACCCGAAGCCCTGAAAACCGAAGCGACTGAGACACTGATTACGCGACGGAACTAGTTGGGGTTTTCACCCTACCATAGCTCGGTCCCCTGAGTGTCTCGAGAGTTGATTTTTTGTACACCAACTCTCCAGGGGCACGTGAGGACGTAAAACAAATTTCAGCTCTTGGGAACATCAGGTGTCGGGGGTATAACAATTTTAAAACCACTATTTTTCACGTTTTTCGTGTTCTTCTTCTTCTTCTTCTTCTTCTTCTTCTTCTTCTTCTCGTTGTTCATTGACGGGGCTACAGCCCAGCAGACAAATCGGATCGAGCTGAAATTTTGCACACACGTTTGTTATGCTCCAAGGGAGTGCCTTTTGACCATTTTTTCTCCCTCCCCCCATTTCCCCCCCAATTAGGGGGGAAATAGTGTTTTTTAGGAATTTCAAATGGTCATAACTCCTTCAAAATTGAAGCTTTTTCAGATTTTATTTTTTAGTTGTATTCAGCTTTTCAAACTGTTTAATTTGAGATCAAAAAATGCTTCCTAAGAGGAAAAATAAAGGAGTTATGGTGATTTTTCTATTTTCAACAACAACTGCCGCAAATATTGATGAAAATTGGTGCGGTTGGTCTTAAAATGTCCGCTAGGTTGTCTAAAATATGCTCAATAATTTTGAACTAAATCTCAATCGATTTGACTAATCCACAGCCAAAAATACGTGAATAAATTCCACATCTACTGATTTGGCTAATTACCGAAAACATCAAAGTTGAACGGTGGTCAGAAAAATTGTCGTAGAGTGGAGCCTACTTAAGGATCGATAGGAAATTTTATGGGCTTTCGAATGAGGGTAGCGCACTTTGGCACTTTTCCCAACGGTTCTCGAGTTATTCGCGATTTTTGGTATAAAAACGTGCGTTTTACCAGTTGCAAACTTTCTCTTTCCTCTTTCTCTTCGACACCAATAATTACAATTACTGTAATGATTCTCAACAACAAAAATTTGCACAATCCCCAAGAAAAAATGCAACCAATTTTCAAAAAATTTCTAATTCAAATTTATTCAAATTTCTAATTCTTTCTATTTTTTTAAATTTAATAATAAGAATAATTGTATTAAATTTTAATAATTGTTTTTAAATTGTTGATTGTTTTAATTAATCGAAAATTTTAAAACTAATATTTAACCAATTCGCAAAAATTTTAAAACTACTTTTTTTTCAAACACATTTCAGATAACAAACAATAATTTCCAAAAAATAATTATTCTTGTCACAAAAACAAGAAACAAAAAGGCAAATTAGTAGGCGTACTAATTTTAACATGAATAATGTTTTTGCGGTGGCCTACCAGAGTTGAAAAGCGTAACGAAGTTTAAGTCACGAAATTATGTCACGAAGATTTTTAATGATTTTCACGTACAACCGAGCCGTTTCTAGGGAAATGAAACTTCTTTAGTTTTCAACGGACAAAAATCGTTCTCCATTCGTTGGAAAGCCTTTAATTTATGCATAAATTATATACTGCCAAAACCGCTGTAAATATCGAAGAAGCTGAGATACAGCCCTGAGTAAATAAAAAAACTAATAAATTTTCCGCACATTTCTTAATATTTTCCATACAGACAAAGAAAAGAGATAAGGAAAAGGGGAAACGGGACGCAAAAACATTATTCATGTTTTGCATAGCAAATACCTCGTTCTATACAAAGTATAGAAGAGAAAAGATCCGGGGGGTCCAGGGGGGCTTGCCCCCCTGGCGAGGCGCGAAGCGCCGAGTTTTACTAAATTTTGACTAGGATAAAACTTCATTTAGAAAAACATTTACTAGTTACCTCGTAGGTACTTTTGTATTGTATAAGTTGTTGAACCGTATTGTATAAGTACCACTCGAAAACTAGCCATGCAAAAAGATGTGATATCCCCCCAAAAACAACTCCGTTGTAAAAACTGGCCCGCCAAAAAACCTCAGCCGCAAAAAGGAATGATATCCATTTTGCCCGCCAGCCACATATATAGGATGCTCAGTGCTTCGCACCTCGCTGTTGAGTGTGCATATAGAAACCTGATCCTCCTACCCCTAACCTCCACCGTCAATGTTTTCCTGTTCCCTGTCACCTTCCCACAACCCCCTCTCACCCTTAGTCACCCTCGGTTTCACCTAATATGTTTCCTCTGTTACACCAGCAGGGAGCTTTACGCTTCTTTCAATGCTGTTGGCGGGAGCTTTTTGCCAGATGAACAAGCTAACATAAGTATTACTGGTGGTCACGAGTAATCAGCGGTGGTACAACTGTAATGAAGTAATGCTTCAATTCAGGCTTGTTCATCTGGCAAAAAGCTCCCGCCAACAGCATTGAAAGAAGCGTAAAGCTCCCTGCTGGTGTAACAGAGGAAACATATTAGGTGAAACCGAGGGTGACTAAGGGTGAGAGGGGGTTGTGGGAAGGTGACAGGGAACAGGAAAACATTTACGGTGGAGGTTAGGGGTAGGAGGATCAGGTTTCTATATGCACACTCAACAGCGAGGTGCGAAGCACTGAGCATCCTATATATGTGGCTGGCGGGCAAAATGGATATCATTCCTTTTTGCGGCTGAGGTTTTTTGGCGGGCCAGTTTTTACAACGGAGTTGTTTTTGGGGGGTTACAATAATTTAAGGAATATAACTTGTAACAAGTTTGAAATAAAAATAATCTCCGAAGAGATGGTTAGAAAGAATCTAATGGCCATTAAATCTGATTCAGTCGGAGTGGACGAGATCCCAGTAAGCATTCTGCATTCGCTAGCTGAAGTGGTAGTGCCAGTGCTTACACACATATTTCAAACCTCCATATCACTGGGAATTTACCCGGATATATGGAAGAAATCTATAGTCACTCCACTCAGGAAAAACGAGAGTCCTACAGAATGTTCAGACTTTAGAGCCATTAATATTTTATGTGCCGCAGGTAAAATATTGGATAGAATCGGGCACAATGAGCTCAATGAATTCTTGACTGACAACTCTATCATTAACAGCAGACAGTCTGCTTATAGAACAGGGTACAGCACTGAGACAGCACTGATTGCACTCTTGGACGACATTAGGAGAGGTATGGATGAACGGAAAGTGACCATCCTGGCCGCCATAGATTTTTCCCGCGCCTACGACATGGTCCGCCACGACATCCTGGTCGCCATTCTGGGTGCATCAGGCATTTCGGAACGGACATTGCTGTGGTTCCGGTCATATCTAACCGGAAGAAAGCAGTGCGTCAAAGGTCCCCATGGGAAGATGTCTGCGTGGCTGGGTGTGGCTGCGGGGACTCCGCAGGGCTCGGTGCTGTCAGCAACACTATTTTTGCTATACATAAATTCTTTAACAAAACGATTTGTGTTCTGTCAGCACATTGGCTGTGCGGACGACCTCCAAATGTACCTCTCAACTGACCCAGAAAACATATACCAAGCAGTCGAGAAGATGAATGCAGACATAGAGCAGCTGGAGACATGGTGTAGTGTGCATGGCATGGCGGTAAATCCATTGAAAAGTAAGGCACTCCTTTTGGGGTATAAGGCGCACCTGGATAAGGTAAATATGAGCACCGTCCCAAGAGTCGTGATTGGGGGAGTATTGTTAGAATACCAACGAGATTTTAGGAACTTAGGAGTCCTGATGCAGAGTACCCTCTCCTGGGACAAGCAAACGGAACTTGTGTGTGGGAAGATGTATAAGGGGTTGTATCAACTCAGAAGGATGGCGATTGATTTCCCACAACATGTTCGCCAACAGCTCGTACAATCCCTTCTCATGCCAAACTTGGATTACGCCGCCTTAGCGCACTGCGACATGAATTCTGGACAAATCTAACAGATTCAGAAATCTCAGAATGCTGCGGTTCGATTCATATTCAGGCTATCGCTGGATCAACACGTAACGCCTTACTATAAGAAATTGCAAATGTTGAAGTACAGCGATAGGAAAAAGCTGGCGTTGGCTACAATGACTTTTAAAATATTAAAATTTCAAACCCCTGTATACCTCCATGAAAAATTTATGTATATGCACGATATCCATAGTAGGGGCACAAGGAATGCTGCTAATATGTTGCAAGTCCCCTTACATCGAACCTCGTTATTTAATAAGTCATTTGTAGTGCAAGGCATACGATTATACAACGAGAGTAAGGAGTTATTTGATATCGAAATCTCTGTGAGAAGTTTCATGAATAATTTTAAAAAACAACTATTAGAAGGTTACGAATGATTTATAAATATGAAGAGTAATAATATGTCATGTTATGTAATGGTAGATGTTATGTAGATAAAAATCAATGTAGACATTAATGTGTAATGTGTAAAGTAATGTAGACATAATAATTAAATAATATAAGAGAAAAGAAAAAGATGAGAAGAGAAGAAAGAAGATTTTATTTTAAGAAGTTATTTTATTTATTTATTATATCTATTTTTCTTATATATATTATAATAAGAAAAATAGATATAATAAATAAATAAAATAACAACGATTGTATTACGAGGAATTGTAAATAATGTAGCCGGGGGAGGAGTAAGAGAGGGCCACTTGGCCCTATCCTACCCCTGGTGGTTAAATAAAAATCTTAATCAATCAATCAATCATCAGCCGTCCTTTTTCGAAGATCCCTCGCCCGCGGTCCGGGTGTGGTGGAGAAGACATTGTGTGAAAAGGAAAAGAAGGATCCTCTCTCTCGAAACGGAAGACGTTGCAGGTCCTGAGCTCAGTGACTGAGGGGAGTGCAGCGTACAGCTAAGAATGCGCCTCTGAGTAGGTACTGGATGTGATTAACCAGCGGCCTTGATGCACCGTTAGGGACGCCCGCCCCCAGCCGGCCTGCCTCGTACAGTTTTACGAGTCCAAACCCCTCGCGCCTGTTTCCTTCCGAACGAAAACTCTTTTTGAGTCTCATTTATCTTAAGGAGAATTAAGAGTAAATGTTATGAGTGACGGACGGATGTCGTAATTTAAACATAGCGTGCCCCAAGTTTCGGCGTTTCCAGGCGTTTTCATGAAGAGATATTGTCGACTCAAATACATCGTGAAAACGAAAAAAAGTAGACTTCATATCGACTCGAGGTGTTTATTTGAGTTCGAATGGACCTTAAAGAAGAGCAATTGTCGACTCAAATGCATCGTGAAAACGTAAAAAAGTAGACTTCATATCGACTCGGCGTGTTAATTTGAGTTCGAATGGACCTTGAAGAAGAGCAATTGTCGACTCAAATACATCGTGGAAACGAAAAAAAGTAGACTTCATATCGACTCGAGGTGTTTATTTGAGTTCGAATGGACCTTAAAGAAGAGCAATTGTCGACTCAAATGCATCGTGAAAACGTAAAAAAGTAGACTTCATATCGACTCGGCGTGTTAATTTGAGTTCGAATGGACCTTGAAGAAGAGCAATTGTCGACTCAAATACATCGTGGAAACGAAAAAAAGTAGACTTCATATCGACTCGACGTGTTTTTTTTAAGTTCGAATGGACCTTCAAGAAGAGCAATTGTCGACTCAAATACGTCGTGAAAACGAAAAAAAGTAGACTCCATATCGACTCGACGTGTTTATTTGAGTTCTAATGGACCTTCAAAAAGAGCAATTGTCGACTCAAATACATCGTGAAAACGAAAAAAAGTAGACTTCATATCGACTCGACGTGTTTTTTTTAAGTTCGAATGGACCTTCAAGAAGAGCAATAATTATTGTCGACTCAAATAGCGACGTGTTTATTTGAGTTCTAATGGACCTTCAAAAAGAGCAATTGTCGACTCAAATACATCGTGAAAACGAAAAAAGTAGACTTCATATCGACTCGACGTGTTTATTTGAGTTCGAATGGACCTTCAAGAAGAGCAATTGTCGACTCAAATACATCATGAAAACGAAAAAAAGTAGACTTCATATCGACTTGAGGTGTTTATTTGAGTTCGAATGGACCTTCAAGAAGAGCAATTGTCGACTGAAATACATCGTGAAAACGAAAAAAAGTAGACTTCATATCGACTTGAGGTGTTTATTTGAGTTCGAATGGACCTTCAAGAAGAGCAATTGTCGACTGAAATACATCGTGAAAACGAAGAAAAGTAGACTTCATATCGACTTGAGGTGTTTATTTGAGTTCGAATGGACCTTCAAGAAGAGCAATTGTCGACTCAAATACATCATGAAAACGAAAAAACGTAGACTTCATATCGACTTGAGGTGTTTATTTGAGTTCGAATGGACCTTCAAGAAGAGCAATTGTCGACTGAAATACATCGTGAAAACGAAAAAAAGTAGACTTCATATCGACTTGAGGTGTTTATTTGAGTTCGAATGGACCTTCAAGAAGAGCAATTGTCGACTGAAATACATCGTGAAAACGAAAAAAAGTAGACTTCATATCGACTTGAGGTGTTTATTTGAGTTCGAATTGACCTTCAAGAAGAGCAATTGTCGACTCAAATGCATCGTGAAAACGTAAAAAAGTAGACTTCATATCGACTCGGCGTGTTAATTTGAGTTCGAATGGACCTTGAAGAAGAGCAATTGTCGACTCAAATACATCGTGGAAACGAAAAAAAGTAGACTTCATATCGACTCGACGTGTTTTTTTTAAGTTCGAATGGACCTTCAAGAAGAGCAATTGTCGACTCAAATACGTCGTGAAAACGAAAAAAAGTAGACTCCATATCGACTCGACGTGTTTATTTGAGTTCTAATGGACCTTCAAAAAGAGCAATTGTCGACTCAAATACATCGTGAAAACGAAAAAAAGTAGACTTCATATCGACTCGACGTGTTTTTTTTAAGTTCGAATGGACCTTCAAGAAGAGCAATAATTATTGTCGACTCAAATAGCGACGTGTTTATTTGAGTTCTAATGGACCTTCAAAAAGAGCAATTGTCGACTCAAATACATCGTGAAAACGAAAAAAGTAGACTTCATATCGACTCGACGTGTTTATTTGAGTTCGAATGGACCTTCAAGAAGAGCAATTGTCGACTCAAATACATCATGAAAACGAAAAAAAGTAGACTTCATATCGACTTGAGGTGTTTATTTGAGTTCGAATGGACCTTCAAGAAGAGCAATTGTCGACTGAAATACATCGTGAAAACGAAAAAAAGTAGACTTCATATCGACTTGAGGTGTTTATTTGAGTTCGAATGGACCTTCAAGAAGAGCAATTGTCGACTGAAATACATCGTGAAAACGAAGAAAAGTAGACTTCATATCGACTTGAGGTGTTTATTTGAGTTCGAATGGACCTTCAAGAAGAGCAATTGTCGACTCAAATACATCATGAAAACGAAAAAACGTAGACTTCATATCGACTTGAGGTGTTTATTTGAGTTCGAATGGACCTTCAAGAAGAGCAATTGTCGACTGAAATACATCGTGAAAACGAAAAAAAGTAGACTTCATATCGACTTGAGGTGTTTATTTGAGTTCGAATGGACCTTCAAGAAGAGCAATTGTCGACTGAAATACATCGTGAAAACGAAAAAAAGTAGACTTCATATCGACTTGAGGTGTTTATTTGAGTTCGAATTGACCTTCAAGAAGAGCAATTGTCGACTGAAATACATCGTGAAAATGAAAAAAAGTAGACTTCATATCGACTCGAGGTGTTTATTTGAGTTCGAATGGACCTTCAAGAAGAGCATTTATCGACTCAAACACATCGTGAATGCGAAAAAAAGTAGACTTCATATTGGCTTGAGGTGTTTATTTGAGTTCGAATGGACCTTGAAGAAGAGCAATTGTCGACTCAGATACATCGTGAAAACGAAAAACAGTAGATTTCATATCGACTTGAGGTGTTTATTTGAGTTCGAATGGACCTTCAAGAAGAGCATTTATCGACTCAAACACATCGTGAAAATGAAAATAAGTAGACTTCATATTGACTCGAGGTGTTTATTTGAGTTCGAATGGACCTTCAAGATGAGCAATCGTCGACTCAAATACATCGTGATAACGAAAAAAAGTCTCCTCCATATTGACTCGAGGTGTTCATTTGAGTTCGAATGGACCTTCAAGAAGAGCAATTGTCGACTCAAATACATCGTGAAAACGAAAAAAGTAGACTAGTACCATTTAACGAAAGTAGTAATATACCATTTATTGTATGTATGATTTGGTATAGTACAGTATGGTATGATAGGAAAGAAATTCGTATGGTATGGTATGAGTACGGTGAGAATATGGTATATTATACCATACTCATACATGTATGGTATGTATACCATACAAACCGAGTGTATTTGAGTCGGCAATTGCTCTTCTTGAACGTCCATTCGAACTCAAATAAACACCTCGAGTCAATATGAAGTCTACTTTTTTTCGTTTTCACTTTTTTTCGTTGCCGAGTTGCAACACAATCTGGTATAGACAGAAGGGTGATCTGCACAAGGAAGACAATAAACCGTTGTGTCAAGAATTTGCAGAGTTTTTTCATCTTCCCGGTAAACTACAGTCTAGAAATTTTAACCGCGAGTCGGGGATAGACCACATTGCAATATTCACTCGGTTTCTCATCTGTAAAATTATTTAAATAATACCTTTTTGTAATGATACAAATTAAATTTCGATGATGAGCTATTGACTTGAAATTTTAAAAATAGGTCAGAACTGGATCACAATGCAATATTCACTCGGTTTCTTGTCTGTAAAATTGTTTAAATAATACCTATTTGTTTAAACAAATTAAATTTTAATGATGAGCTAGATACTTGAAATTTTAAATATATGTCAGAAATGGATGACATTTCAATATTCACTCGGTTTTTATGACATGGTATGACTATGGTATGGTATATTATTGTATGTATGATTTGGAATAGTACAGTATGGTATGATAGGAAAGAAATTCGTATGGTATGGTATGAGTACGGTGAGAATATGGTATGGTGCCGATTTGACAGAAGGATGATCTGCACAAGGAAGATAATAAACCGTTGTGTCAAGAATTTGCAGAGTTTTTATTTCATATATAGATAGAGTTTATTCCTAAGAATTTTTTAAGACCATCCACAGCTTTGTACGACCAGCCGTTCGTTCACAATGACGGCTCAAAGGTTGAGCCTGGCAACACGATCGTGAATCAAACGGTTGAAATACAGGTCAATTTTCATACTAACCAGCAGTTTGGAATATCATATGGTTTTAATGATGTCGAGTTTTTTGTTCTGAGGTACGTTTCGTGCTGCGGAAATGAAGGTAATTTCGAATGTTTGTTGGTAGGTACTTCTGTAATAGAAAAATTATTACCGACTTAGAATTAAAAACCCCAGAATTATATCGTAATAATAAATCATAATTAATAATAATTATTATTAATAATAAATACAAATTATTAATACCTAACAATAGATTATAATAATTTTCACTAGTTACTTGATAAAATTATCAATAATTAGTGATAATTCATAATAATAATTAATCTAACATTTAGGATCTAGACATTTAGACCTAGTGATCTAGACAGAAGGGTGATCTGGACAAAGAAGATAATGAACCGTTGTGTCAAGAATTTGCAGAGTTTTAGTCTACAAACCCCAGTCGTATAGACCAGTCGAGAAATGTTTTGTACTGATTGGTTGTATTTTGATGTGGTTTAATTGAAAAAGAAATAGGTGGTATTGGTTCGTTCGCGGACAGACGCGAATTTCATGAAGAAGTTCAAAAATGAAATTAATTACGAATAATTAATATTGGATTTTATATTGTGATGCTTGAGAATTTGTGAAGGGTTTACCTAGTGGTGTCAATGAGTTCATGATACATCTGGACTCCCTGTTGTGCCTCTCTGTCTAGACATGATGCCTACGTTTATACCTCAGTCGGTTTTGGATCTCGCTCCCCTCAGTGTTTTCGAAGTTTTTCCACTTTGGGGATCTCTTCATTCGGGTCCCAACAAGTACTACGACCAAAGCCACCAGCCAACGGACTCCGTTTGCATACCAGCACATTAACACCAGCTTAGTAGGTATTGTATTTCAAACAATTTCCATAAAGTGCCAAATAAATAATGGGTATTCGGTCCCTTAAAATTTATGGAAAACCTCACCACTGTGCAATCTAAACAGTTCTGTGTGAACGCTAAGCTTGAGTCCTGATGACGAAGAAGTTTAGGACCACTAATTATCCGTCAACGAATGATTGATTCAGCCTACACCCTGGAAAACAACAGGAGGACAAATTATTACTTCATCATTCCTGTCGTATGACATCCTCTGCAAACATTGTCAGCAATGTTAACTCTTGTTTCGATAGGATACACGTCGATTCCGATAGCGATCGGGGTTCAGTCACGATCCGACAACAATAGCTTTTTGTTTGATTGATTGTTCCGAATACCGAGTAGGCGATTTGATAACTACGAGTAATTAGCCACCATATCGACTGTCGTAGTTGAGGCGCTCAAGCTTATAAGGATTGCCATTTTTCTTCAGCCTTGGTTTGGATTGCCACGTTAATTACGATTAATTCCGTTTTACAGGTATTGATGAGGCTATAAAAGGATACTATCTTCCCATTTAATCATAATTGCTCCATGCGAAGTCCTGGTTGTTAAAACTTCAGCGAATCAACGGTAAATTCAATTTCAAGCGAATAGCTATATACCAGTTGACCGACTGTTTTATAGATTTTATTGCATAAGTAGCTAGGATAATTGTTGAAAATACTGCACAACATATTATTCCTTAATATTATTCATTCACAAGTACAGATACGCAGACTTTAGCCAATCTGACTCAAAAGAGGCCTCCAACTTAAATTACTAACTAAGTACACCCCCGAAAAATCGATCAATTTTCACTCTGAAAACGGTCTTGGAAATGAATTTACGTTCGTAGAACTCAGACACTTCAGAAGATAATAAACCTTTGTGGAAGAATTGGCAGAGTTTGACATTTATTTTCAATCGCAATGAGTAGGTACAGAACATTTTTAAAAACTCTGCAAATTCTTGACACAACGGTTTATTATCTTCCTTGTGCAGATCACCCTTCTGTCTATACCAGACTGTGTTGCAAATCGGCACCATACCATATTCTCACCGTACTCATACCATACCATACGAATTTCTTTCCTATCATACCATACTGTACTATACCAAATCATACATACAATAATATACCATACCATACTCATACCATGTCATACAAACCGAGTGAATATTGAAATGTCATCCATTTCTGACCTATTTTTAAAATTTCAAGTATCTAGCTCATCATCAAAATTTAATTTGTTTAAACAAATAGGTATTATTTAAACAATTTTACAGACAAGAAACCGAGTGAATATTGCATTGTGGTCTATCCCCCACTCACGGTTAAAATTTCTAGACTGTAGTTTACCGGGAAGATGTAAAAAGGTAGTTTTATTCTGGGCGTCTGGGGGTTGGGTCACATAACGGCCGTTTTCGACGCGAAAGTTTAGTGTTTTTCCTAAAACTTTGCGCGGTCACTGTGAACGAACGGCTGGTCGCACAAAAATCCAATTGTTCTTAAAAGATTTGTAATTTTTCAGGTCATTCAGAGGTGAACTAAAATTTACACGGTTCAGTTAAATATTTGGAGATAAGACATCGTCGAAATTTTAAATTTCGTTTTGAACCCCTTCCCCTTGACCTAGGGTTATGAAAAGTTTCGAGGATCATTGTGGGGCTGGTCTAAACCCAGAAACCAAATTTCGTAATTTTAGCTCAACGCTAACTGGGCAAAGTGGCGCGGACGGCGTACGGCGGACGGCGTACGGCGTACGGTGTACGGCGTACGGCGGACGGACGGATTTTTTTTTATTCGATTTTCTGAATCTACGTATCTTGAAACGTAAACCAACAAATTTTGAGGGGGGGTTAAAAAATTTTTTTCTTTGGGCGATTCCAATGGTTCATTATCGAAGATAATAAACCAAAATCACAACCCGATGAATAAAATGATCGTAATTGAGAGTATCAGCCGATCAGAGAGCAGCTCAATAGGCTTTTGAGGTGGTCACAATGTTGGAAAAGTGGATCCAAATCCAACCCGATCTCCCGAAATCACCAATAAATTGAAATCATCATGATATAGTTATAAATACCTGTTGGGAACAATTATAAGACCAAGGCCTTATATTCTTAAGGGATCCCAAGCTATTAATTCGAATATAATTATGTAGGTTTTGTTTAGGACAATAAGTTTTTCAAGTTTGAAAGTCTGGGCTATTAAGCCAAAACCGGTTTGGAATAAGATAGTTGAACAAGTAGGAGAAGGCTTAGTATTGAACCTCTCCCGTTTAAATGATAAGGACTTATATATACCATTGCATATTAAATAGCTTTCACTTACTTTTACCTCAATTATTTATAATCAGATGACAGCTAAAATTACGGTAAAACTTCCCTCGTGCCCACTTGACAGTTCACTTTGAACTGTAACTTATCTTGATCGTAATTATGCATACTCACGACCAATAATAGTATCTTCCTAAATTTAGTGAACCTAGTATATTCCCGCAATATTTGAAAAATAATTTAAAAACTGTTGATCTATCTACTGACCTTTCTCGATCTACGTATCTTTTTCACCCTAAGTGGCAGGCTGTGTTTCTCTCCAAACCTTACCTCGCTCTTTCTGTCTCGTCTCCCAACTCTCGATCTCATTCGAGTAAAAACCATAAAAACTTTTTCCGTTCAGGAAAGACCCCATTGAAGATACCTAGTTATCGGATAAAATCCTTGTAAACCATATTTATTTATTTTATTTTATTTATTTATTTGAAAAGTACGGGCGAGCCCAAATACACGCATATCATCAAAGGTACAATTAAATAGAGATTACGATAAAAGAACAGAACATAATCAAAGTGGTAGTCCTATGACAACGAAACGCAGGCCAAGAATAACAATAACAGATAACAAGAAATAGAGAGCACAAGATAACTAGGGTGTGAAAAACCGAACGCAAATACAGGTTGTATCAAGTTAGAGAGACATGTAAAGAGGCTACAGAACATTTTAGCTGTGACAATGAGTGGGAGAAGAAGTCAAATTCGGGGTGGACTGTTAGAAAAAGATTTGCGAAACGGGGAATTCTAACGAGTGGCCGGTTTTGCAAATAATTTGTTGGACTAAAAGGGATTTGGATAAGATTAGATGACCGGGAGGAGAGACTTGGCACCAGCAGACTGATTTTTGATAGCAAAGATGGGCAATCGATTTTGTTGTTGAGCAGCTTATAAGCTACGAGTATAAATAGCGATGCCCGATATGATATCGATATATCGAAATATCGATATTTGCTGACGATATTTCGATATCGTATCGATATCGCATCTTCCAATATTTTCGATTATCGATATTTTTAGCCGATATATCGTGCTGTTAAATCACCCTTTAGCACGCGAAAATTTAATGAATACTGTGTTGCAAAATATTCCGAGGCACTGTTATTGGTGTTTGCTGCGCTGCTGCTGAGTCAGAACTGAGGCACAGCGGGCTTGTGTACAAAGTCGCAATGCGATCGCTGCCAGCTGTGGGCACGTCCGTCCCATCGGAACGCTTTTTCTCAGATGTCGGCCGCATCATGACTGATGACGGCAACCGCCTAACTTCGGAGCACCTAACCCAACGGGCGTTCCTGAAGAGACTCAGCACAAAAGTGTGGAGTGCTCTCCATTCTAAAGCAGTTTAATTGTATTTTTATGGTGAACTAAAGTCCTAAAGTAAAGTTTTGCATTATTTTATCGTTTGCTCTCCTCTCCAGTCTAAAGTTGGAATGATTTTGATTGTATGTAAAGTCCTGAAATAAAGTTTTGAATTATTTTTACCATTTCAGCGTTACTTATCCCTTATTTTCCCCATTTCATAACAGTTAAAACGATCCTCATACAGTACTGAGAAAATGTTCTAAATATGGTCGATATCCGACCGATATATCGAAATATCGATATTTTTGACCGATATATCGATATCTAATATCGGCTCCTTGAGATAGTCTCGATATCGATATTATCGATATTGTAGGTTTCGATATGAAACGCTAGCAGCTTGATACAGAAATAGCGATGTATCTTGATACAGAAATAGCGATGTATCTTTCGACTCCTGTGGCAGCTAACCATTGGAACCGTGGGAAGATTACAAAAACTTGTACCCTAAGTTGTATTCTTTGGCAAGACAATACTTAACTGTTGTAGCAACATCTGTACCATCGGAGCGGTTGTTTTCAAAAGCTGAAAACACAATTACGGACAAGAGAAATCGACTCGGTGGGAAATTATTATCAAAACTTTTGTTTTTGATCGCTCTCCCAGATAAATATTGGTAGTGGAACAAGTTTGACAGACTGCTTTTGGCTACTTTGTGTTTATTTATTTTTTTTATTTGTATTGGTTTAATTTGGGTTTTTAGGGGATTTTCAATAATTTATCTTTGTATGAAAGTATTGTTCTTCGATAATGAACCATTGGAATCGCCCAAAGAAAAACATTTTGTAACCCCCCCCCCCCCCCCCCAAAATTTGTTGGTTTACGTTTCAAGATACGTAGATTCAGAAAATCGAATAAAAAAAACTCTGCAAATTCTTGACACAACGGTTCATTATCTTCTTTGTACAGATCACCCTTCTGTCTAGATCACTAGGTCTAAATGTCTAGATCCTAAATGTTAGATTAATTATTATTATCAATTATCACTAATTATTAACAATTTTATCAAGTACCTAGTGAAAATTATTATAATTTATTGTTAGGTATTAATAATTCGTATTTATTATTAATAATTATTATTATTAATTATGATTAATTAATACGATGTAATTCTGGGGTTTTTAATACTACATCAGTAATAATTTTTCTATAAAAGAAGTACCTACCAACAAACATTCGAAATTACCTTCATTTCCGTAGCACGAAACGCACCTCAGAACAACAAACTCGACATCACTTAAGCCATATGATGTTCCAAACAGCTTGTTAGTATGAAAATGGACCTGTATTTCAACAGTTTGATTCACGATCGTGTTGGGCCCAATTCACACATAAGAGGTGACAAACGGCCGCGCGGTGCAGGCGAGGTAAGAAGCACGACGCTTCGACACCTTCTCTATGTAATTCAATGGTTCAATTCCCACTTGGGCGGCTACGCACGGGCGCTCACCTCCTCACCTCTTTGTCACCTCTTCCTCACTGCTCGAGTCAGTTTGGAGAAGCGCGCTTCTTGTGCACCGCTTGTTGAGATGGAACAAAAGCACATGTCTGACACACTACACAAGTATTTCCACAGTAGAAAAAAGTATTCATAGTAATAAAAAGTATATTAAAAGTGTAAACCAACAAACGATGAACAACAAAACAAACTTCGTCTTCTTTTTTCTGGGTTTATCAACAAAACAAACGAGTAACTAGGAGTATTCTGTATGTACCTTTCTGGGTACATAACCAACTCCCTCATCAAGTTGAAAGTCCCATTCCTGTTGTTTTTCAACCATAAAGGGTGAACCCAAAACTCTCTCTGGCTGTTAATGTTAGCTAAAACAACAAGATCGAGGACGTCCTCGTCACTTTCATCGTCAGAATACGAGTACATTTCGAGCACAACTGCCTACCGCCGTTTCATCGCCATACCTGCACCTCTTCACCACCTTTCATGTGGACATCACACGCGCCTGTGCGACGACGCGCCTGCACCTCGCCTGCACCGCGCGGCCGCTTGTCACCTCTTATGTGTGAATCGGGCCTTGTGAGGCACAATCTTTGAGCCGTCATTGTGAACGAACGGCTGGTCGTACAAAGCTGTAGGCGGACGGCGCGCCGTACGGCGGACGGAAGCATTTTTGGTTTATCATCTTCGGTAATGAACCATTGGAATCGCCCAAAGAAAAAATTTTTTTAACCCCCCCTCAAAATTTGTTGGTTTACGTTTCAAGATACGTAGATTCAGAAAATCGAATAAACCAAAAAATCCGTCCGTCCGCCGTCGCCGTCCGCGCCACTTTGCCCAGTTAGCGTTGAGTTAAAATTACGAAATTTTTTTTTTGGGTTTCGACCAACCCCACAATGGTCCTCGAAACTTTTCATAACCCTAGGTCAAGGGGAAGGGGTTCAAAACGAATTTTGAACATTTGAAAATCTCATAATATATGAATTTTCTATATGAATTTTTCGAGATATTATCTCGAAAAATTCATATAGAACGGTATGTTTTTTGGTTTATTATCTTCGATAATGAACCATTGGAATCGCCCAAAGAAAAAAAAATTTTAACCCCCCCTCAAAATTTGTTGGTTTACGTTTCAAGATACGTAGATTCAGAAAATCGAATAAAAAAAAATCCGTCCGTCCGCCGTACGCCGTCCGCCGTCCGCCGTCCGCCGTCCGCCGTCCGCCGTCCGCCGTCCGTGGCACTTTGCCCAGTTAGCGTTGAGTTGAAATTACGAAATTTTTTTTATGGGTTTCGACCAACCCCACAATGGTCCTCGAAACTTTTCATAACCCTAGGTCAAGGGGAAGGGGTTCAAAACGAATTTTGAAATTTTGAAAATTTCATATCTCGAAAAATTCCCATCAAACGGTATGTTTTTTATTTCATATTTAGATGGAGTTTGTTCCGTAGAATTTTTTAAGACCATCCGCAGCTTTGTACGACCAGCCGTTCGTTCACAATGACGGCTCAAAGATTGTGCCTCACAACACGATCGTAAATCAAAATGTTGAAATACTGGTCCATTTTCATACTAACAAGCTCTTTTGAACATCATATGGCTTAAGTGATGTCGAGTTTGTTGTTCTGAGGTGCGTTTCGTGCTACGGAAATGAAGGTAATTTCGAATGTTTGTTGGTAGGTAAGTACTTCTTTTATAGAAAAATTATTACCGACGTAGTATTAAAAACCAAAGAATTATATCGTATTAATTAATCATAATTAATAATAATTATTATTAATAGGTAATAAATATGAATTATTAATACCTAACAATAAATTATAATAATTTTCACTAGGTACTTGATACAATTGTTAATAATTAGTGATAATTTATAATAATAACAAATTATTATTAATGATTAATAATTAATTATTCATCTAACATTTAGGATCTAGACATTTAGACCTAGTGATCTAGACAGAAGGGTGATCTGTACAAAGAAGATAATGAACCGTTGTGTCAAGAATTTGCAGAGTTTTTTTGGTTTATTATCTTCGATAATGAACCATTGGAATCGCCCAAAGAAAAAAAAATTTTAACCCCCCCTCAAAATTTGTTGGTTTACGTTTCAAGATACGTAGATTCAGAAAATCGAATAAAAAAAAATCCGTCCGTCCGCCGTACGCCGTACGCCGTCCGCCGTCCGCGCCACTTTGCCCAGTTAGCGTTGAGCTAAAATTACGAAATTTGGTTTCTGGGTTTGGACCAGCCCCACAATGGTCCTCGAAACTTTTCATAACCCTAGGTCAAGGGGAAGGGGTTCAAAACGAATTTTGAAATTTTGAAAATTCCATATCTCGAAAAATTCATATAGAACGGTATGTTTTTTATTTCATATTTAGATAGAGTTTGTTCCGTAGAATTTTTTAAGACCATCCGCAGCTTTGTACGACCAGCCGTTCGTTCACAATGAGGGCTCAAAGATTGTGCCTCACAACACGATCGTGTATCAAACTGTTGAAATACAGGTCCATTTTCATACTAACAACCTCTTTGGAACATCATATGGCTTAAGTGATGTCGAGTTTGTTGTTCTGAGGTGCGTTTCGTGCTACGGAAATGAAGGTAATTTCGAATGTTTGTTGGTAGGTACTTCTTTTATAGAAAAATTATTACCGACGTAGTATTAAAAACCCCAGAATTATATCGTATTAATTAATCATAATTAATAATAATTATTATCAATAATAAATACGAATTATTAATACCTAACAATAAATTATAATAATTTTCACTAGGTACTTGATAAAATTGTTAATAATTAGTGATAATTGATAATTATAATTACTCTAACATTTAGGATCTAGACATTTAGACCTAGTGATCTAGACAGAAGGGTGATCTGTACAAAGAAGATAATGAACCGTTGTGTCAAGAATTTGCAGAGTTTTATTTCATATTTAGATAGAGTTTGTTCCGTAGAATGTTTTAAGACCATCCGCAGCTTTGTATGACCAGCCGATCGTTCACAATGACGGCTCAAAGATTGTGCCTCACAACACGATAGTGAATCAAACTGTTGAAATACAGGTCCATTTTCATACTAACAAGCTCTTTGGAACATCATATGGCTTAAGTGATGTCGAGTTTGTTGTTCTGAGGTGCGTTTCGTGCTACGGAAATGAAGGTAATTATTACCGACGTAGTATTAAAAACCTCAGAATTATATCGTATTAATTAATCATAATTAATAATAATTATTATTAATAAATAAATGTCTAGATCCTAAATGTTAGATTAATTATTATTATGAATTATCACTAATTATTGTATCAATTAGGTACCTAGTGAAAATTATAATAATTTATTGTTAGTTATTAATCATTTGTATTTATTATTAATAATTATTATTATTAATTATGATTAATTAATACGATATAATTATGATTAATTAATACGATATAATTCTTCTAAATTTTAGACCTAGTGATCTAGACAGAAGGGTGATCTGTACAAAGAAGATAATGAACCGTTGTGTCAAGAATTTGCAGAGTTTTTTAAGACCATCCGCAGCTTTGTACGACCAGCCGTTCGTTCACAATGACGGCTCAAAGATTGTGCCTCACAACACGATCATGAATCAAACTTTTGAAATCAGGTCCATTTTCATAAGTACTAAAAAGCTCTTTGGAACATCACCTGGTTTTAGTGATGTCGAGTTTGTTGTTCTGAGGTGCGTTTCGTGCTACGGAAATGAAGGTAATTTCGAATGTTTGTTGGTAGGTACTTCTTTTATAGAAAAATTATTACCGACGTAGTATTAAAAACCTCAGAATTATATCGTATTAATTAATCATAATTAATAATAATTATTATTAATAATAAATACAAATGATTAATACCTAACAATAAATTATAATCATTTTCACTAGGTACTTGATAAAATTATTAAAAATTAGTGATAATTCATAATAATAATTAATCTAACATTTAGGATCTAGACATTTAGGCCTAATGATCTAATCAGAAGGGTGATCTGTACAAAGAAGATAATGAACCGTTGTGTCAAGAATTTGCAGAGTTTTTTTTATTCGATTTTCTGAATCTACGTATCTTGAAACGTAAACCTACAAATTTTGAGGGGGGTTTAAAATTTTTTTTTCTTTGGGCGATTCCAATGGTTTATTATCGAAGATAATAAACCAAAATGTTGGATTTATGTTTGAAATAACAGTAACACTATTCAAATGCTATTAGCTGTATATATACGAGACGACTATCTCAACTTGAATATCATACTCTCAACACTCACGCTTAATTAATGACCAGCCGGATTTTCCTTATTTCTAGTGTGTGAATTTTATATCGATTGAAGTAATCAGACATTCGTCCCCTTCTCGTGGACCGGAGAAAGCTTGAATGATATTCAGCTCCTACGACCGCGAATCTTATATAATTACCGAGCAATACTTATTGCGTAAAAATAATCAAGAAAAAAAAACTAGCGCCTATAGCTGGAAATAGAACGCCAATAAACCAGTTATTAATCCAAGGAAACACTTAACAGACGGTTCTGCAACAGCTCCTTATTCGGGACATGACGAGCCTTCAAAGAACCTTTATAAACAGCTCGTAAGAATAACCATTTTAATTACATTAGTAGCAACTCTAGCTCCACGGAGAAAGTGCGAAATTCGCGAATGGTGGATATGGCAGTACGTAATTAGACGGTTCTGAAGGGAGTGAGTCGTTGAGGTGACTTGGGTGGCAACGCATTTGTGATTTTAATTAATTCGCTGTCGAGAAAGTGGTCGAGATGTTTATCAGCTTTGGGCGATGAGGTATATTCTACTGGGCGTTTTGTAATGTTTCGGAGCACCTCATTCCGCTTCTAATACATTTAGGTCGTCATCTAGTAACGCTCGTAAACGGGCGAGGAATAAAATTACACGTTACGCTCAGGTGTATCTTAATTTCAGGATTGAGACGGGAATATCTTCTTATATATCAAACTCCAAGTTTGTCTGTCCTCTATAGACGGTCAAACCACTGATTTTGATGGGGATTGCTCTATTGTGATCAGCAAGTTGCAGGGATGGTTTCTGTCGATATCATATTTCACACAACCGCTTCGTACATCATGAACGAGGCTGTTTATTGTGTAAATGAGAACACGAATTCGGAAGAAATGTAAAATATAATTTCGTAAATGTAAGGCCTTAAGACAAGTAGAAAGATCGAACGAAAGTATTCATAATGGAAGAAAGACAGAACATATGAAAATAAGGACAAACAAAAGAATGAAAATTGGAATCAGCTGGGGTGATCGTCACTGGAGGGGCCTTCGAATCAGGCGAGGGCGTGCGTCGCTGAAGCCTCTATTGGCGGGGCCTAACAGAGGCTTTTCTTAGTGACGATACAGATAACTTCTCTCCCGGTCATCTTACAGCACTGAAATTTGGTACACAGCCTCATGAAATCACGGGGAGGGAATGGGGATGTAAGATTAGCTTCGTGAGCGATACAGCTGGATTCTCTCCTGTTCTCCATAGGGCGCTGAAATTTGATACACAGCCTCTTGAGGTCATGGGGAGAGATTGGGAGGAAGTCGCATCAGCTGAGGGAGCGATAATGCACGTGTACCTGAGGGCAGATATCATGACTCAACATACAAGGACCAGTCATTGTTTTGGCCAACTGTTTATGATCCCCCTCGTTCCTGCCCCATTTCCAATTTGGTCCTTATTGGTTCACTGCGCATCTCTGAAAATGACGGATTTTGGATATTCGCAAAAGAATACGGAACGGGACGGCATTCCTCCAGTCATTGAGGCTCTCAGAACCGCAGAGTGACTGCTTGTCACAATGACTTTACTCCGGAGCGTGGAAGTTGTATTTTGTTACATCGTTCTGAAGGAAAGGCAATAAATTGGGAATAGTAACTTCAGAACTGTATGTCGTCTATCCCCCCCCCCCCCCCCCAACAAACACTCCGTGTAAAAATCACCCCGCCTCGCAAATATCATTCTACAGAGGCCGGAAAAAGTTATGATATCCACTTTCCCCGCCCGCCCATTTCCTCATTAAGGAGCTAAGTATAATGAAAAGCTTAACCACTTCAGAAGCACCGTACCCCTTTCGAAATCTCCCCTTGGCGCTATTGCGAGACGTTTTTATTACTTCCACAAGCAACTAACACTTGGTGGTGGTGGTTAAGGGAAGGAGGATCAGGTTTGTAGTGAAAGTAATAAAAATACTACAAATACAAACTTTTTATACAAGTATTAGTGTTTTTTGGGGGGATATCACATCTTTTTGTTGTTGAAGTGGGCCATGCTATAAAGAAGGTCTATGCAAAATTTCAAGTCGATTGGTCCTGTTACCCAGGCTGTAGACTCGTCAAAGTTGCCAAAATTAGCCTAAATTTCTTTTTTTTTTGTTTCTAAAAGTTTTTTGGGTTGCGATAATGGGTTAAACCTTTCAAAAGGCACTGGCTGATGTTGAAACGAAGCTCTGTGCAAAATTTCAAGTCAATCCGTGAAGGTGGAAAGGCCTAACTGATTAAGGAGAAGAAGAACAGGTAAGGGTGTTACCGGGTTTTTGAAGTTATATAACTCGGCTCCCTTTGGACCTAGCGACTTGAAACTTTCAGGGCTTTCTATTATCCACACCAAAATGACCCATAGCAAATTTCAAGTTGATCGGTCAACTAGGAGCCGAAATATGGCCAAAAATAGCCTAAATTTCCCTAAATTTTAGTTTTTGTCCCTAATTTTTTTTGGGTTGAGATAATGGGTTATTTCGTTCAAATGGCACTGAGCCATGCTATAAAGAAGGTATGTACAAAAATTCGAGTCGATTGGTCCTTTTACCCAGGCTGTAGACTCGTCAAAATGGACAGAATTTGCCTAAAGTTTCTGTTTTTTGTTTCTAAAACTTTTTTGGGTTGAGATAATGGGTTAAATCTTTTATAAGGCCCATACTAATTTTCAAGTTGATCGGTCAAATAGGAGCCGAGACATAGATACCAAGAAAACGCGTTTCGTGACGTCTGGTAAACATACACTCGGTACCGTTCGTTTTCTCAACTTCTTTGCTTGGCGGGGCGGAACGCTGCCGCGTTCCTGGATCAAACAGGCCAAAACTACTAGATACCGCTTTTCCCTATTTTCGCTAACCATGTCACAATTGCCATAGAGTAACAACGATTTTCTCAAAAGGCCATTACCATTAACCACCTGGCACTCTCAGATTTTTGATTTACGAATTTTGAGCGCGGGTGCGCCACGGATTTTTCAAAAGGATTTTGACAAACGTTTGCACATCCATCTTTTTGGTTTGTTCTTGCTAGGAGTTTTCGACTCAGATTCGGACTGTTGAGAGGATGCAAATAGTGAACATCAAGAATGTCTGATCATCTCTGAGCCTTCCCTCGCGACCACTTGTGTTCCGTAGGGTTCACATTCGAGTCCGTTATTATCCCTCCTGATGAGTTTACCTGATGATTGCTAACATTATGTTGCAGTTTCGCTCAATAAATAGCAAAGGAGATTGTGAGAACCTGTACCAAATTCGGACGCTCCGTCCCGGGGTGTTGAGCTCATTTTGATTTTGAACCCCAGCAGTTTTCCAGTCATTCCATACATCCTACCATTGAATCAAAATATGAAATTTTATGGAGTTTGGCGGAAAATCATCATAGTCAAAGAGGGATTGCTGTGAGGGATTGACCTGGTGGCCATTTTGGAGAAACCGATCTTTCATAATAATAATATTATGAAAGATCGGTTTCTCCAAAATGGTAATATTACCTATTACACAATATATTATTACATAATAGAATCAAGTAATCGTGGAAATGAACCAAACTTATAAACTCATTTCTACCCAACTTTTGGCCGAAAATTCGCTATGTCGGCTCTCTTACACTGAATCCAATAAATTTAAAACTAAAATAATACATTGACTGATTATGTTTCCATCCAGTTTAAAGAGATTACCACTGCGCAGTTCAGTATGTGGAGGACAGTCTTTGAGCCGGTATTGGATCACAAAGGAGGCATATTATAACCCGTGGTGACATTGATTGATTTAGTGACGTGACTGCTGTGAAATGATAGTGACATTAATGAATGCAATTTTCAAGTCCTATGCCAAGACTTACCTATGCTCGAGTTGATGAAGAATCACTATTACGTTGTACTCTAAAGTTGAATTCTTGTGGGTTTGATTGGCTTTATTATCTAAAATATGATGTGTGTGGGTTCGAGTATAAAGGCTTTAATAACCCTACTAAAGATATAATATATTATATCGCTCCTTTGCTGCAATAGTCTCATATCTCCAAATTTCATGCTTCTGGTTCAATTTTGAAATATTCCGCTACGAATTTCCGACTTTAAAATCTGGCTTCGTGAAATTCGTTGAAATGTTTTTTTTTTTTTTTTCGAACACCCCGAAGCATCAAATTTGGAGATATGACACTATTGCAGCAAAGGAGCGATATATTATATATTGATATTATCTTTTGGTATAGGTACCAGTGGAGGTAATGGCAGGAATAGGCGGAATTGTTATGTTAGTGTCTGGGTGTATCGGTTTAGAGTGAAATTGAGGAAAAACCACGATAAGTCAACCCCGAACTGTGATTCGAGCCATGAGGAAACCGTAACAACCTTTTGACAAAGGGGTGGGAAACGGGCGTTGGGAGACCTTGCTTGGGAAGGAATCGTGCGGTGCATGGCCTTCCAGTCGGTTGCGACAGAGGTCCCGACGTTACGTGACAACGTTAACTCCGTGATCGGTAGATCAGAGATCAGGAGGTCCGGGACTACCTGGCCGCCTTTGCATAGTTCGGGAGTAGGTATATAGTAGGCCACCAGCCGCTATCAGGGCTTCATGTTTGTTCCGTGCGCTACACCAATTGATTGCCGATGTCCGCGAGGAAGTCAGCGTCAGGTGGCGCACAGTGGGGAAAACTTGGAAAAACCTAACATTTCAATCTTTTTTTTTAAATGATAATTTTTAACTTTTAATGTACCTAGCTTACAGCCCATAGTTTCTCCCCGTAAAAGCTTTTTTCAAAATACGAATTCGTAAGGCAATAGAAACGGCTCCAAATGTAGTGTCAACCGGAGTTGCCGATTACACAACGTTTTCCATATGGAAATGATCTTTGGAGATATTGATGTCTGAATTTTTTGTAAAGTTTTTTAATGGCTTCTATCCATCAGGGGACCTCTAAAGTTGAACTTTATACATGTAAACAATTTAAAAATAATTCCAAACTTGAGTACTTCAATTAGGTATATTGGTATGTTTGGAGCCGTTTCTATTGCCTTACGAATTCGTATTTTGAAAAAAAGCTTTTACGGGGAGAAACTATGGGATGTAAGCTACATTAAAAGTTAAAAATGATCATTTAAAAAAATATTGAAATTTTAGGTTTTTTCCAAGTTTTCCCCACTGTGCGCCGTACGCCGTCCGCGGCACTTTGCCCAGTAAGCGTTGAGCTAAAATTACGAAATTTTTGTTTCGGGTTCGGACCAACCCCACAATGATCCTCGAAACTTTTCATAACCCTAGATCAAGGGAAACGGGTTCAAAACGAATTTTGAAATTTTGAAAATACCAAAACTCGAAAAATTCAGATAGAACGGTGTATTGGTTTATTATCTTCGATAATGAACCATTGGAATCGCCCAAAGAAAAAAATTTTTTAACCCCCCCTCAAAATTTGTTGGTTTACGTTTCAAGATACGTAGATTCAGAAAATCGAATTAAAAAAAACTCTGCAAATTCTTGACACAACGGTTCATTATCTTCTTTGTACAGATCACCCTTCTGTCTAGATCACTAGGTCTAAATGTCTAGATCCTAAATGTTAGATTAATTATTATTATCAATTTTATCAAGTACCTAGTGAAAATTATTATAATTTATTGTTAGGTATTAATAATTCGTATTTATTATTAATAATAATTATTATTAATTATGATTAATTAATACGATATAATTCTGGGGTTTTTAATACTACGTCGGTAATAATTTTTTTATAAAAGAAGTACCTACCAACAAACATTCGAAATTACCTTCATTTTCGTAGCACGAAACGTACCTCAGAACAACAAACTCGACATCATTTAAGCCATATTATGTTCCAAAGAGCTTGTTAGTATGAAAATGGACCTGTATTTCAACAGTTTGATACACGATCGTGTTGTGAGGCACAATCTATGAGCCCTCATTGTGAACGAACGGCTGGTCGTACAAAGCTGCGGGTGGTCTTAAAAAATTCTACGGAACAAACTCAATCTAAATATGAAATAAAAAACATACCGTTCTATATGAATTTTCCGAGATATGAGATTTTCAAATTTTCAAAATTCGTTTTGAACCCCTTCCCCTTGACCTAGGGTTATGAAAAGTTTCGAGGACCATTTTGGTCGAAACCCATAAAAAAAATTTCGTAATTTTAACTCAACGCTAACTGGGCAAAGTGGCGCGGACGGCGTACGGCGTACGCGCACGGCGTACGGCGGACGGACGGATTTTTTTTTATTCGATTTTCTGAATCTACGTGTCTTGAAACGTAAACCAACAAATTTTGAGGGGGGGTTAAAAAAATTTTTTCTTTGGGCGATTCCAATGGTTCATTATCGAAGATAATAAACCAAAATCCGTCCGTCCGCCGTACGCCGTACGCCGTCCGCGCCACTTTGCCCAGTTAGCGTTGAGCTAAAATTACGAAATTTGGTTTCTGGGTTTGGACCAGCCCCACAATGATCCTCGAAACTTTTCATGACCCTAGGTCAAGGGGAAGGGGTTCAAAACGAAATTTAAAATTTCGACGATGTCTTATCTCCGAATATTTAACTGAACCGTGTAAATTTTAGTTCACCTTTGAATGACCTGAAAAATTACGAATCTTTTAAGACCAATTGGATTTTAGTGCGACCAGCCGTTCGTTCACAGTGACCGCGCAAAGTTTTAGGAAAAACACTAAACTTTCGCCTCGAAAACGGCCGTTATGTGACCCAACCCCCAGACGCCCAGAATAATACTACCTTTTTACATCTTCCCGGTAAACTACAGTCTAGAAATTTTAACCGTGAGTCGGGGATAGACCACATTGCAATATTCACTCGGTTTCTCATCTGTAAAATTGTTTAAATAATACCTTTTTGTAATAATACAAATTAAATTTTGATGATGAGCTATGGACTTGAAATTTTAAAAATAGGTCAGAACTGGATCACAATGCAATATTCACTCGGTTTCTTGTCTGTAAAATTGTTTAAATAATACCTATTTGTTTAAACAAATTAAATTTTGATGATGAGCTAGATACTTGAAATTTTAAATATAGGTCAGAAATGGATGACATTTCAATATTCACTCGGTTTGTATGACATGGTATGAGTATGGTATGGTATATTATTGTATGATTTGGTATAATACAGTATGGTATGATAGGAAAGAAATTCGTATGGTGTGGTATGAGTACGGTGAGAATATGGTATGGTGCCGATTTGCAACACAGTCTGGTATAGACAGAAGGGTGATCTGCACAAGGAAGATAATAAACCGTTGTGTCAAGAATTTTTATTTCATATTTAGGTAGAGTTTATTTTTTAGCATTCTTAAACACCATCCACAGCTTTGTCCGATCAGCCGTTCGTTCACAATGACGGATCAAAGTTGGAGCAGATCGAAAATCGTCAACATGATGGTGAATCGCGAGGCCGCCAAACGGTTCAATATTCATACTGGCCCAGCTGATTCGGACAGCACTTGGTTTCAGACGTCGAGTGAATTATTCATAATAATAATAGGTAATTAATTATAATAAATAAAAATTATTAATAACTGTAGTGTTGAGTAGCTGGATTATTATTGTTGAGTAGCTACACATTATTATTATTACCCACCATCACATGTCATCCATGAATCATCCATGAATCATATGAATCATATGGTTGCTAGGAGTTGTCAATAAAAGATCACTTATGTTCCGATAATGTCCGCGAATACTTCCTAGGTTATTCTATTGGATTTGTATAACGCTTCATGGTGTCAGGTGTATTGAAAAATGACTAGGAGTGAGAAACAAATGAAGAAGGGAAGTGTGATTAGGAGAAAGGAATCGCCACCGCCGCCTGAGGTGAGAGATGTGGGTGGTTCTCAATATCAAGTCTCGCCACCAGAACAATTTGATTTTACGAAACCAGCAGCTTGGCCGAAATGGAAACGAAAGTTCGAAAGGTTTCGACAAGCTTCGGAATTGAGTAAGAAATGCGACAGTCAGCAGGTAAGCATGCTTCTATATTGTTTGGGGGACGAGGGTGAAGATTTGTTGGAAACATTCGATCTTTCTGATGAGGAAAAAGATAACTTTGACCGTGTAATTGAACATTTTGAGAGGTACCTAGGAATCAGATTTCTAAAGAGAAGGCAACAACCTGGGGAACCAGTAGATAGCTTCATCAATGACGTTCGGAAATTGGCCGAGACATGTGAGTTAGGAACCCTCAAGGCAAGCTTAATCCGCGATATCATTGTTATAGGAGTTGGTAACAATAATTATTAATAATTTTCACTACAAGATGAAATTATTAATAATTAATGATAATTCGTACCAGTAATAATAATTAATACATTATTTAGTGATCTAGACAGAAGGGTAATCTGCATGAAGAACCGTTGTGTTTTTAATTCAATTTTCTGAATCTACGTATCTTGAAACGTGAGCCCTCAAATTTTGAGAAGTGGACGGGGGGGGGGGGGGGGGGGTAACTTTTATCTTGGGCTATTCCAATGGTTCATTATCGAAACTCTTTGAGATCGTAAAATGTACGATACAGTTTTTCTCAAGTTTAATTTCAAATACTTCTAACGATTTTGGTTTATTATCTTCGATAATGAACCATTGGAATCGCCCAAAGAAAAAATTTTTTTAACCCCCCCTCAAGTCCGCCGTCCGCGCCACTTTGCCCAGTTAGCGTTGAGTTAAAATTACGAAATTTTTTTTATGGGTTTCGACCAACCCCACAATGGTCCTCGAAACTTTTCATAACCCTAGGTCAAGGGGAAGGGGTTCAAAACGAATTTTGAAATTTTGAAAATTTCATATCTCGAAAAATTCATATGGAACGGTATGTTTTTTATTTCATATTTAGATAGAGTTTGTTCCGTAGAATTTTTTAAGACCATCCGCAGCTTTGTACGACCAGCCGTTCGTTCACAATGAGGGCTCAAAGATTGTGCCTCACTACAGGATCGTGAATCAAAATGTTGAAATACAGGTCCATTTTCATACTAAAAGCTCTTTGGAACATCATATGGCTTAAGTGATGTCGAGTTGGTTGTTCTGAGGTGCGTTTCGTGCTACGGAAATGAAGGTAATTTCGAATGTTTGTTGGTAGGTACTTCTTTTATAGAAAAATTATTACCGACGTAGTATTAAAAACCCCAGAATTATATCGTATTAATTAATCATAATCAATAATAACTATTATTAATAATAAATACAAATTATTAATACCTAACAATAAATTATAATAATTTTCACTAGGTACTTGATAAAATTGTTAATAATTAGTGATAATTGATAATAATAATTAATCTAACATTTAGGATCTAGACATTTAGACCTAGTGATCTAGACAGAAGGGTGATCTGTACAAAGAAGATAATGAACCGTTGTGTCAAGAATTTGCAGAGTTTTTAAGGTAAAACCGGGTTGTAGCGCTCTTAGAAAAATTTTCAAGATTACGTTGGATTCGTAATGTTCGTGGAACTGTGGTGGGAGCGGCGAACAGGGAGGGGAGTCGTGAAAAGGCCTCGTTTTACCGCCCCCTCAACAACCATACACATCCGCCTGGTTTCCTCTTTCTCACCCACTTCCACATTCACATTCACCCCCAATTTGAATTTAGGCAGTTGCGGCGGTGGGTGGAGAGAGGAAGAGATAGTAATGATTAAGAGACCACTCCCGTCTCTCCCACCTCCCCCTCATCAACCACCCACACCTGCCGCTTTCCTCTCACCCACTTCCACATTCACATTCTCCCACAATTTAAATTTAAGCAGTTGCGGCGGTGGGTGGAGAGGGGTGGAGACAACCCCCCTCCCTGTCATCAACCTTCTTTTTCAGAGGAAAGTCCGGTTTTCACCAATCATTGACTCGTCAGGTAAAAAATGAGTTTGAAATCGGATTTCATGTTATTCTTCTAGTAAAATCTTTTTCGTTACCAAAATTCGTATTGTAGGTGTTCGAAATGCCCGTTTGTCTTTGAACTGTGACCCGCATCTATCAATGAGCGATGTAAGTTTGTACACGGAGGAACTGCTCAGAAAAAATCTCTTCGTGAGAATTAGTTGGTTTTCGTTGTTCGCTTCCACACCATGCCGGTATCATTAAGCAACGTTGAACATGCAGATATGATGCTTCTTTATGGCTTACAAACCAGAACGCTAGAGGAGCTGTGAGGGAATATCAACGGCGATTCCCCCACAGACGGGTCCCAATAAAAGCTCATTTCCTCATGTAGAAGTACTATTCTAATAAATTTTGATCGTAAATGCTGTGCTGTGTTTCTTTCAGTTGTTACTCACAATGCGGGGTTCGGTTCATGGGTATTAAAAAAATTCAGAGTTAACCCATAAATCCCCAAAATGAAACATTATCACAAGTGGCACCTCATTTTAAAGGGCTTCTTAAATAAGAATGGGATATCTTTTTCTGTTCCACAACTGGAGCACTTTGAAGATGTTTTGAAAACGTGGTTGTTACATGAGATGTTTTTCGAACATTCGCTCTTATAGCCATGCTGCATGACTGTGGATGTTTTTAGTCTTCTCTGTAAGTGATTACCGTCGAGTAGACGGAGTGCCTTTCAAGCCTTTAAAACCATTTCCACTCCAAGATCTCGGTGGATATTATAATAGCGAATGCACCTGGGCGCATTGACGACGTTCATGAGCACTTAGTTCTGACATTTTAACATGAATAATGTTTTTGCGGTGGCCTACCAGAGTTGAAAAGCGTAACGAAGTTTGAGTCACGAAGATTTAAATCATTTAAAAATTTTTAATGATTTTCACGTACAACCGAGCCGTTTCTAGGGAAATGAAACTTCTTTAGTTTTCAACGGACAAAAATCGTTCTCCATTCGTTGGAAAGCCTTTAATTTATGCATAAATTATATACTGCCAAAACCGCTGTAAATATCGAAGAAGCTGAGATACAGCCCTGAGTAAATAAAAAACGGGACGCAAAAACATTATTCATGTTTTGCATAGCAAATACCTCGTTCTATACAAAGTATAGAAGAGAAAAGATCCGGGGGGTCCAGGGGGGCTTGCCCCCCTGGCGAGGCGCGAAGCGCCGAGTTTTGTATAAGTTCTACTCGGAGCACTTTAAACTTTAGGCACTGTGCTGATATAAATCCATAAATCCATACAGGCTTGAGGACTTGTTTATATAGCATAAATTATAATTGATCTAATAATTAATAGATAGAGCAAACTGAGTGACATCCTATAATTTCCTGGATTTAAGACGTAAGTCCCCGTTGTTTTTCTTGACATGTGCCTTCCATCGTAATTTGGCATCTAGCGTCATTCCCAAGTACTTCGCCTCATTGGTGTTTGGGATAATTTTACCATTGAGAGAGGACGGAATGTTCTGAAGCTTCCGATATGTAAAGCTCACATGTACCGACTTGGTCTCATTCAATCTGATCCTCCTTGCGCAGTGCATCTTTGTATTTTGGAGATAGAGTGGTAGTTCAGTAGTTCAGTTTTTTTTGGGGGGATTTTTTAAATTTGTATCAACCGTCAGTATGATCTGAGTTGCTGTATCAGAGAATTTTAGTCATCACAACTGCCGATTTCTTCAGCAAAACGGTCCGTAGTTACCTCACTCAACCTTTAGAAGGAGCTCCGGCTCACCATCCCTATGGTGCATTCAGCGCTCGTCCAAGCCTAGTTTCAGGGCTCCTCCAAGGAGTTTTCGCCTTCAAGAGAGTCCACACAGTTTCGACGTTGAACCGCTCTAAAAGTTAAACACTTCGTCCCCCTCTTATTCACAGATGACGAGATCCAAACAACTATAAGTTTTTCACAGGACAGCCTTCCATTTGTACTCCTTCCCAGCTGGAGTTAACAACCTAGTTCATTTAATTTTATCGCTCACTATATTTTTAACGATTGTTCCTAGTTGTAACAATGCATTTTACGACTTTTCCAAATAATGACTTGAAGGAAGGCGATCTTGGTCGTTTTACTTTTGTTGACGTTTTCCTCTTTGAAAAGTTCTTATTAGCGACGACATCTTCATTTCATTTACGAGCGTCACGAGATTATTCATTGTACTTTGCTCACTGTTACTGTCTCTTGTAGCAATTGTATTTGAGCAAATAGATTTTTCACATAATCACTCGAAAACAAGGCATCGTTAGAAAACAAAATTGAGTAGGTACTACTTATAATGTGTATGAATGCTTCCCTTATACCTTGGAGTTTGGCTTTCTATCTCTCAATAAGAGACCCAGAAGACGACTGAGCAAAAAGAACCCAAATAAGAAAAGCGCGAAATACTTCTGTACGTTTCTACGGTTGTTAAAACTACTTATTGAGGCTGAACATCGTCGTTTTATGATTCTCAGACGTTCCTAAATGTCTCCCCCAATGAAAAAATTATTAAATGTGAAATGCCCAACGATCATACCGTTCCTCATCTTGAAACTATACGTTATAAGTGTGGAATCTATCGCAAACGTCAATAATAAAATTAATTTTTTCATGACAATGCACAGAAGGTGGAGATGCACGGAGATGCATATTTTCGAGAATTGCTCTTAACACTGATTCAAATGAATCAGTTGTAGAATTCTTCTGAAGATTCCCATCCCACATGTTTTCTCCCTTTTGATTTATTATTTTCAATAATATTAAGAAGATGATTTGGCATCGACCATACGATCGATACATAGCATTCTGAATATGGCATACAATACGAAGGTGGCGCCAAAGACGCCAATTTACATTTCCCCTACATGGTTTCTAATTCCCACCTTCGAATTGTTACCAAGCCTAGGCATAGGACTAGAATCGGATACTTATAATATCTCGCGATATTAAATGTAAAACGACATTCCTTATAATTCACATAATTATCTTCCGCCACCTACTAGCTGTAGAAAATTCCTGCTTCATTAACTCTGTATCTAGCACCATCATTCAAAATTGTGTGGGTGCACAAGAACGACCTGTACCCCAACCTCCCGATCTACAGCGTTGACGTTTATCTATAGCTCTGACGTATGATAAATGTCTCCTTCAATATGTTGGAATGTAGAATTATAAATCCTCGTTTGAGTTGTTAGTGGGCTGTTACAGTAGCCCCAGCGGAAATAGCGGTTCCACTGAAAAGAGCGTTCGCTGCTCGGAACCCATTTTCAGAAGCGTCTGCAGACAACTCAAACAAGATTCTTATTTGCTTAACTCGACGAATGACACTTCAAACTGACAAGATTGTGTCTGCAAACTCGAGACTGTTGGCCGACTACGACTTTCGGCAGTTTTTCAAACATTCGTGTTAATTGGGTGTTCATACAGAGCGGCGCTTTTTCAAAGTTCGCCTCTTAAAAGGCGGGTCCCATAATATGGGTTGGTCGGGAGTGGACCGTTTGACGTTGTGGACACCGGGCATTTCGGATTGTCTTCCAATTACTGCTGTCACATCGAATTGGTGTCCGTCCGGGAAAATCAAGACAAATAAGCTTGAAAAAAAAAGTACGCAGTCGTGCAGCACAAAAAAATGAGCGAATTTTCGAACGCGCCTCCTCTATATACCCTCCAATCTAACCCACAGTCCAACCTAAAATGTCAAAAGGTATTGATTGACTGCCCCCGTTTTTTTTGTTGGTCAAACCATATCCTGGGAAATGCACACGGAAACCATAAATAATAAACTTAGAAAACTAATACCCACCTTTTACGAAATACGAAACATATTAAATGAAAAACCTAAGCTGACTGTCTATAATGCATTAGCCCAATCACAAATTAACTATGGAATTGTAGCATGGGGAAACAAAATTCAAAATATAGAGCTTACACAAAAATTACTAATAAAAATTCTCTTCAATAAACCCTATAGATTCCCCTCCCTGAAACTTTTTGCAGAAACAAAAATCCTAAAAATTAATGAACTACTTATTTAAAAAAACAACAATTACAATCATTTATAAATATCTCTTAGCTGGGAAACTGGTGAGAGCAAAAAATAACACAAGGTCGGATAGTAAAATTAAAATAATAGGTATTGCCAAGGAGGTACACAACTGCCGGTATTAAATGTTTCGATTATTCGGGTGTAAAAGTTTTTAATAATTGCTTATTTGATGAAAATGTACTTAAATTAAGTCTTACACAATTTAAATTTAAGATTAAGAAAATGTTTTCAAAATAGAGGCTCTTTAGCTTATTCAGTTTAATTTAATATCTAAGTTCCAACTAGAGCTCATAGTTAGAACTGACTCTTTTATAAAATAAATTGTGTACAATTCATATAGATTGTTCTTTCGTTTTTTTGTAATTGATTTGTAGTTTGTAATTGCTGTTGCGTTGTACGGTAACTTACTTCTTTATTTTTATACAAAGTTTATACAACTCCTCCCCGCGTCACAAGTGTTACTTAGTGCGGGGAGTAGCATAAGAAGAATCATATTATTGTGCAATTGTAATTATTCATTTCATTTAATAAATGTATTTAAAAAAAAAAAAAAATCTTTTACTGAATTTTCGAAGAAAAGGAAACTATTGCTCTCGGTCCAGAATGTTTAAAACTCGAATATCCGAAACATTTTCATACCTACCAAAATTCGTTTCAGACCATCCTGAATTCACTGCCAAAAGACACCAAAAATCATAGGTGTCTTATAATAATATATTTATAGGTATAATAATATATTTATTATATTATCAAATCCACGATGATACAAAATTCGTGGTTCTTAGTGGCGCCAAAACCTCGACTTACTTACCTTTATGTCACATGGAGTTCGTGTCCGGACGGCTTAAATTAAAACCAACAAACTTCGAGGGGAAAAAAGAATACAAAAAATCCCCAGTCATGCAGCATGACTGTAAGAGCGAATTTTCGAAGAAATAATTGGTTTTATGTAAAACGTCTCCACTAAAGAACATGATGACCATGAAGAACATCTCAAGTAACAATCACGTTTCTTCATCTTCAAAGTGCTCCAGTTTGAGAGCGGAATAAGATATAGGAATTCTGACTTTTCCATCTTGTTCAGCGTGTAAAACCCTTTAAAATGAGGTGTCACCTGACAGACCGTTTCATTTTTGGAATTTATGGGTGTAACATTAAGGTTCAAACACGTTTCTTCATCTTCAAAGCACTGAACTTTGAGAACGAAATTAGATATCACAATTTTGATTTCACCAAATTGAATATACAATTTGAAATGCCAAAATTGTGAGGCGTTCTACATCGGGGAAACCACAACACCCCTCTCGGCCATCGAGACTCTCTCAACGACAAACCTACTTAATATCCCAATAATTGTTGCTACCCACGCCCATTCACATGGTGCTTCCTTTGACAGCTGCTACAAGGTACAAGTGGCGAAAGTACCGCCCCCCAACACACCGACAATAGACCGCCGCACCTGGGAGTCCTCCTACATTTCAGTGTTAGGGGAATTCAGACCACCGGGTCTTAATAAAAAAACATTGACGTAGGTAACTAACACACTCACACAAACCTACTAACAGACATGACTAACACTTGTAAACACACTTACTTTTGTTCTTTGTTTCCTTGAGTATTTTTATTTTTTTCATTTATTTTTTTATTTATTCATTCCACCATCACTCCCTTCCTCTCCTGCATCTCAGTGCCCAGCAATTCAGTGCTTATTCAGTAAGTTTTTATTATTTTTACCCCCACTCCTACTCCCTCCTTCCGGTCCGTAATCCCCCTGGTGATAATCTCCCTGTATTGTCAGTCTGCCGACGACGCTTGGCGCGAAACTTTCAGACGAGTACGTTAGTTCTTTTATCTGTTCTATCTGTTTCCCCAATCAAAAATAATGTATAATATAGACTAGTGTAACGGACGGTTACTCATATATTATATGAGTAACCGTCCGTTACACTAGTCTATTTCCGAATTTATAATGATTTCCGATTACAACCAAACCGTTGCTACAAAAATTTATCTTCGCCATTTTTGATCTTACAAAAATCGTTCACCACTCGTTCGAAGGTTCTCGATTTAACGAACATTTTCCTGTTCACTATAACTCTGTGACTGTTCGAATAGAAGAGCTAATGGCATAACCGTTTTCATATTTCGTTTACAAACTATGAAACTATGTAAATAAATGTGTGTGATTTGTTGACCGTCAGTAAGAATGATGTTGAGGGATGTCGAGTCCAACTCCATCATGTACACTACTGCCCTGAAGATGAAGAAATATACCTATTCTTCGAAACGTTGGCACATAAATCATCCTACATTTGACCGACTCTTGACATCCCTCAACATCATATGTAAATAAAAGTTATTTGCAATGTATTTATTACATTTAATACCTTATAGAAATTTAGCCAATTCCGGTGGTAATAGAGACTTGAAATTTGGGGTGTAGCCTCCTTAGGACTTGACGCTGCCCAGGCCCTAAACACGAAGCTCCTTAAGGCTGGCTAAAAATCCTCAAAATACTCGAATTTGTCGACTTTACGACAGGGAACAATAATTGTAACCGTAATTATTACTATTGGTTTATTTTTCCTTTTGTTATTATACTTCTTACGGATCCCCCCCCCCTTCACCTGTTTATGATGAGTCTGTACGTCGACTCAGCTTTGAATAGTTCGAGTCATTGGCGAAAGCCGTATTTCGTGAAATAAAATAAAACAGAATGGTTATTACGCCCTTTTCAGTATATATCATCCGCTGACGTATTGCCGTTTCGCTGACACCTGTTTATGTCCTGTCGAACTCGCTCCTTGCAAAAAATGAATAAAAAAACGTTTAAAGGACGAAAACAGTCTCTGCCGGTCTCGAATTGAATTTCATCGGGCGTACCCACCATATCAGGGATAATACTCGTACCACCTTGGGTTCATCACTCCGCTAATTTTTTTTTTTTTTTTTTCGACTTTTCCCCTCAAGACTTTGACACAGTATCGATTCAACGGGCCCGTGTCGTAAAACCACCGTTTTAGTTCTGTGGAACAATTGAAGAAAAAGGGGAAACGAAGCGGTGGGCCGGTCAGTGTCGATAATTGCGCGGTCGTTTCAGCTCAGGCTGGTGAAACTACATGTTAACTCGCACATTAAATTCAGCACTAAACTGGGGATACTACCTTTTTATGGGTAGTCGGGGAAAAAAACCCCGGCAAGGACTTGAAAAGCATTATGACGTAATGTGGTTTTTTATTAGGCTATCGACAGCCCGACTATTTCTGAATCTTACGTTTTCCATCGATTATCTCCATCAGCTGCTGTTGAAGAGCGCTCTGTCATTTTGGTGAGCGAATCCCGATACATAATTTTAGAATATGCAACATCGGTGGGGAACACAACCAGCCATGCATGCTGCAAAGATTCAGGGGAATGGGGAATTCGATAAATTTACGTAAGATTAACTTGAGAATGAACCAGTTTGGTATAGTATGGCATCAGGCGCGGATCTAGCTCGATTTTGGGGGGGGGGGGGGAGCAACAATGCGGGTTGCCTACTTTTAGGGGCTCTTCATCGAAAATATGTATAATAATTATAGAAGTATTATGATAATTATTATACTTCTATATACTTGTATTATATATAATTATTATACTTGTATAATTATTTATAATTAATAATTTAATTATACTACTTATTCATAATTAATTATATAATAGTATAAATAATTATTATTTGGTAACAAAGTGGTGGTTTTAAAGGCGGAAATAGGCAAGACGAAATTTTAAAATCAATTGAAAAACAAAGTGTATTTGAAAAGGAAAATCCAGGGATCCAAATTAAATAAGTCTGCCAAACAGGAAATTTTTTTCCACAAAAGTGCAAATTTTATGTTAAGTGCTGTCATTTTCCCATGCCAGCATTCTAAAAACCCGTACTGTCGTGAAATTCACTTTTTTTTTGCCAACTGTTCGCTATAACTCCGAAAATATCTGTCCGATTCAAAATTTCTTTTTTCGGCTTAAAGCTGGTTGAATTTACTATCAGACCTCATATTATGAGTACTCGTGTTTTAGCTTGCTGGCATGGTTATTTTAAGGGACTTGAATAACATTTCATACATGGGCATTTTGGATCGAACGAATAGTTCTGGAGCTATATCCAAAAGAGTCCGACAAATGTGTTAGCCAATCTTTGAACGCGTGTTTTGGAAATTTGCACTTTTGGGAAAAAATTGGCTGTTTTGCAGAGCTTTACTTTGGGTTTCACCAGGTATACGGAGTTTTACTACCACTGAAATTTTAGAGAATTTCAATACTTTAAAAATGGAACGAATGACTTTATTCGCCAATAGGCTGCGTAACTCTTTTACCCAGCAACTAAAACTAGTGCAATCATTTCGCAGGAAATCTCCAGTTTGTTCAGGGTATCTTTGCTATCCCACCTTGGCGCTAGTGGGACTTTTTTTTCTCATGGTCCTGAAGGGTGTCCCGTTTAGTAATTCTGTAGAAAGATGGCAAAGTGTGATATGTCCCATTTGCTAAATTTTTCAGGAAAGCAATTTCAAAGTTCTGCCAGCTCTCAAAAATCGAAAAATGCTTCAATATTAGACTTTCTTCGCAGGTTGAGTTGAGTAACTATAGCTGCGGTTGACATACAGGGTGTCTAGTGTAACTATGTAACAAACTCAGGGAATCGATTCTGCAGGTAGTTTGCAACAAAAAATGCCTCGTAGAGTTTTTTTCTACTCGACTAAAAATCCGACTTTTTTCACTTTTAAGATTTTTTTTGTCTTCTAGACCTCGTCTCTGTAAAACGGACGTAACTTCCTTCAATCATTATGTAAAATAAGATCTGAGGTAATCGTTTGAAAGAGCGTTAAATTTCCAATCTCTTTGATACAAAATCCGATTTTTTTAGTCTGGCCCAACTGGAAAAGAACTCTCTTGCAGTTTCTTCTTTTGACTCAACGTTCAACAAACATGTGGAAAAAAAAACAAAAAAAAACCATAACGAAACATCCGTTTTTAGTTTATCATCCCTTGTTCTTCAGAAGCGTTTCAACGGTTCGGAAATCAGTAGCGTTTCAGTCGTTCAAGGTTCGGAAATCTTGAATTTTAAAGATTGGTGGACTCTTTTTTATAAAAACACAAACGGTGGGTACAGCTTTCGTACAAGTACGCAACCACGAGGGACATTTTATGTCTTTGCGCCCCCTCCCGCACCCACACCACGTACTTCGGACTTCGTTACCAATGGCGTGCCAATCCTGATCATACACAATGTATATGATATGTATATGTATCATACACAATATGTCATATTATGTACGTAAACATTCATTTCAACAATCACGCTCATACCGCAGCTTGTTGGCCACGCACAACGGAGTGTTTTACGTAATACGATTGGGTAAATTGAGAGCTTTCCAACGAGTGGTGAACGATTTGTATACGATGATAACCGGAGAAGTTAAAGTTCCGTAGCAACGAATCGGTTGTAAGCGAAAATCATCAGAAACTTATATGAAGCTTACATTCGTCTTGACAATATAAATTATTGAGAATGATCACCTGTGTGTAAACAATTATTTAAACCATCACGCTCATACCGCAGCTTGTCGGCCACGCACTCCGCAGTGGTTAACGTAATATGGTTAGGTAAATCGAGAGCTATCCAACGAGTGGTGAACGATTTTTGTACGATGATAACTGGCGTAGATAAAGTTCCGTAGCAACGAATCGGTTGTAAGCGAAAATCATCAGAAATATTTTCGTGACGCTTCTCCGTTACATGTCCCGCGTTACATTTTCGAGTTTATGTAGCAAAGTAAAGACTCACCATTCGATTCAGCGTGAAAATGTGCCTGACATGTGCCTGAAAATACACGTTTTAGAGTGAATAGCCTAGAAATTAGGTTCAGGAGTCACTCAACTGATGTTGGCCACCACGGGAATTGCGCGAAAAAATTCACATTTTTTGTATCGCGCAAATTTGTTCCGTCTACAAATGTTTCTTATGACTTTTGGCCCTTTCCCAATTTTGAAATTGTTTACTCGGGCGGCGTCGCGAAGGAAAGGCCCATAACCATCCCTGGAACTTGTTCATCGCACTTTTCAAGCCCATTCTGATTCAAACCCTCGCTCTACAATTTTCTACTATCCCAAGTTTCACTGTCCAGGATCCAGAGAAACATTCAGGGGTGTGAAAGTGTTTGAATATGTGTTGGTTTGGTACGAAATCGAAAGTAGTTTCCCAGAAAAAAAATTACCGTTACCAGAAAAAATTGCTGCACGACTGGAATTTTTTTGTTCGTTCGACATATGTGTAGGTGCAGCCGATTGACAGAAGAAGCCTGATAAATGGATTAGCTCTTTGAATCGCCACGATCCATTACGAAATGTGTTAACTGTGAGAGAAAAAGTCGTCGAGGAGAATTGAAAATGAGGTAGAAATATCGGGCAGTAATGTATGACCTAATATAGACGGGTTGGATTGTGAGATGGCGGAGAGTTTGTCGCATTAAAGAGATATACAATCGGTTGTGCACCAATCAATAGTTAGAGCCCCTCAGATAAGGAAGACCAGTGGCTCTATATTCAGTCTTGAGTCTGAACCTTACATAAATTGACTGCCTTGTTGGGGAAAGCACGTCGACATCGTATCCCAAGACGAACCAAAATCTCTTTTCGATTTCATCGTTTTGAGATTCGTCCAGAAAATTAATAAAAACCATATTTACTATCCAGTGAATATCTAGTTATTTAAATGACACATTTATACGCACAGTCAATGACGGTCTATTGACAACTACCACTCTGTAATTGAACTGATGACATCGACAATGTCATCGCAAGTCCAAGGTGGTTGGCTTCTGGATTTTTATGAATGAGGAGCCACCGCTCATAGCTTCTACCGTATTTCATTTCTGACCCTCTCCACCGTAACCCAAACCTTAAGGTCTTTCTGGAGGTGGTCCTTTCGTATGTATTCGTACCATGGAACATTCGCCACATTCCTTAGTAAATTTTTCTGGAATGTTTGGATAATTTTCTTGTTGGATTTTGCAGTGCAGCCCCGTAGCTGAATACCATATTTCCATTTGGGCATCAGCACAGTTTGTACATTAGCACCTCATTATGGCTGCAGAGCTGGAAGTGTCAAAGTACAAAAATATATGTTGCATCAGCCAGCCTTTGTCATCAATTCGATCATCATCCTCTGTTTCATCCATTCCAAGACGACCAGGAATTTGCACAATTGAATCATTTGTTGAGGTGAGATCTGTAAAAAATAGTTGTATCAAAAGTTGTCAGTAGTTTCGTCGATAACTGTGCAAGTGGAAATCTGGAATGCGTGATGTTATGTTCCAAATGTGGCGTCTTTGTCCGAATTACTCGTTGCATTAGGTACATTTATTTTATTATGCGAAGATCGTTTCTGTTCTTTATAGATCGTTTCGGAAGGTCATAAGAGACGGATCAAGGAAAAGAAATTGTTTCAACAGCCCCAATAGGAGGGAAGCGGCTGCAAAGTGCTCTTATCTGTTATTCATGCAGAAGAGAGGCTAATATATTCCGGGTCCCGGATTTGCATACAGTGATCGGGGAAGACGTGGAAACTGTGCTAAGCGGGCTCTTGGCACTAGTTGCTCTCAGTCAAGAACCGTCAGAGGCTTTGGACGCCTTGGCAGATCCTCCAGCTGTAGGAAATATTGCGGGCCAGCGTCTGCGATCGCACAACACCGCAATTGAGTTTCATTAAATTTGATTTTTTTTTGCGGTCCGTAATTAACTAGTAGGTCCCACGTGGATGCAACATGTACCTATTTCATAAGACGTGCAATACTTCAGAGGGCGATTCTGTAATATTGCAATTATTACAACTGTAAAATATTAAATTCGTGGTAACGAGACACAGTGGTAGAGTCCATATCAGATATCTTCTCTATTCGGATATTATTAGTAAATAAAATATCGATGTTCTCTTCCGACATTTTTCCAATATTGATATTTTGTATTCGATTTTGAATCAATATTAAAACAATCGTTTCTTAAAGGTATAAACATTTCGAATTGCGATTATAAAGGGAAGTGAAAGATTACTGGGCTAATGCCCTGTGAATACGAGTAATATCAACAATACACTCATCGGATATTCCAGAAAAGCCGCAAAGATGAATTAAGTTGTTAATCCGCAATTAAGAACACTTTTAGTTAAGAAATTTGAGAGAAATCTATTCGTGATACGTGACAAAGGAAAAGTGAGGAAATTCAGAAAAGGTTTTGCCATGCAACTGAATATTTTAGACTGTCCATATGTGGGTACTGGATTGTCCATCTTCCAACAGGAAGTACCTACCTAATGAATGCCAAAAGAAAAGTTGTAGTGAACGATAAAAAAAGTCTGCAAATTGTTGACAACGGTTTATTAACTTCTTTGAACAGATAACCCTTCTGTCGAGGTCACTGAAGGATAGATTAATTATTATTATGGATTATCATTAATTATTAATTATTATTATCAAGTAGTGTAAATTATTAACATTTATTGTTGGTTATTAATAATTTTTATGCTGCATTATTCATGATTATTAATAAATATTATTTATTAACTGAATATTTGAAAACCATGTGCTGTTTGAATCAGCTGGGCCAGTTTGAAAATGGAACCGACAGGCTGCCTTACGATTCACTCTCATGATGACGATTTTCGATCTGCTCCAACTTTGAGCCGTCATTGTGAACGAACGGCTGGTCGTACAAAGCTGTGGATGGTCTTAAAAATTCTAAAAAATAAACTATCTAAATATGAAATAAAAACTCCAATTCCAATAAACCAAAACATATATCGGCTTTTGGTTTATTATCTTCGATAATGAACCATTGGAATCGACCAACGAAAAAAATGTTTTAACTCCCCCTAAAAATTGGTTGGTATACGTTTCAAGATACGTGGATTCAGAAAATTGAATTTAAAAACTCTGCAAATTCTTGACACAACGGTTTATTATCTTCCTTGTGCAGATCACACTTCTGTCTATACCAGACTGTGTTGCAAATCGGCACCATACCATATTCTCACCGTACTCATACCATACCATACGAATTTCTTTCCTATCATACCATATTGTACTATACCAAATCATACATACAATAATATACCATACCATATTCATACCATGTCATACAAACCGAGTGAATATTGAAATGTCATCCATTTCTGACCTATATTTAAAATTTCAAGTATCTAGCTCATCATCAAAATTTAATTTGTTTAAACAAATAGGTATTATTTAAACAATTTTACAGACAAGAAACCGAGTGAATATTGCATTGTGATCCAGTTCTGAACTATTTTTAAAATTTCAAGTCAATAGCTCATCATCAAAATTTAATTTGTATTAATACAAAAAGGTATTATTTAAACAATTTTACAGATGAGAAACCGAGTGAATATTGCAATGTGGTCTATCCCCGAATAAAATTTATCCACGGTTAAAATTTCTAGACTGTAGTTTACCGGGAAGATGAAAAAAGGTAGTTTTATTCTGGGCGTCTGGCGGTTGACCCACATGACGACCGTTTTCGACGCGAAAGTTTAGTGTTTTTCCTAAACCTTTGCGCGCTAACTGTGAACGAACGGCTGGTCGCACAAAAATCCAATTGGTCTTAAAAGATTCGTAATTTTTCAGGTCATTCAAAAGTGAACTGAAAATTACACGGTTCAGTTGAATATTTTGAGATATGACATCGTCGAAATTTTAAATTTCGTTTTGAACCCCTTCCCCTTCACCTAGGGTTATGAAAAGTTTCGAGGATCATTGTGGGGCTGGTCCAAACCCAGAAACCAAATTTCGTAATTTTAGCTCAACGCTAACTGGGCAAAGTGCCACGGACGGCGTACGGCGTACGGTGTACGGCGTACGGCGGACGGACGGATTTGTTTTATTCGATTTTCTGAATCTACGTATCTTGAAACGTAAACCAACAAATTTTGAGGGGGGGTTAAAAAATTTTTTTCTTTGGGCGATTCCAATGGTTCATTATCGAAGATAATAAACCAAAAAATCCGTCCGTCCGCCGTACGCCGTCCGCGGCACTTTGCCCAGTTAGCGTTGAGCTAAAATATCGAAATTGTTTTTACGGGTTCCGACCCCACAATGATCCTCGAAACTTTTCATAACCCTAGGTCAAGGGGAAGGGGGTCAAAACGAATTTTGAACATTTGAAAATCTCATATCTCGAAAAATTCATATAGAACGGTATGTTTTTGGTTTATTATCTTCGATAATGAACCATTGGAATTGCCCAAAGAAAAAAATTTTTTAACCCCCCCTCAAAATTTGTTGGTTTACGTTTCAAGATACGTAGATTCAGAAAATCGAATTAAAAAACTCTGCAAATTCTTGACACAACGGTTCATTATCTTCTTTGTACAGATCACCCTTCTGTCTAGATCACTAGGTCTGAATGTCTATATCCTAAATGTTAGATTAATTATTATTATCAATTATCACTAATTATTAACAATTTTATCAAGTACCTAGTGAAAATTATTATAATTTATTGTTAGGTAAATCGTATTTATTATTAATGATAATTATTATTAATAATGATCAATTAATACGATATAATTCTGGGGTTTTTAATACTACGTCGGTAATAATTTTTCTATAAAAGAAGTACCTACCAACAAACATTCGAAATTACCTTCATTTCAGTAGCACGAAACGCACCTCAGAACAACAAACTCGACATCACTTAAGCCATATGATGTTCCAAAGAGCTTGTTAGTATGAAAATGGACCTGTATTTCAACAGTTTGAGTCACGATCGTGGTGTGAGGCACAATCTTTGAGCCGTCATTGTGAACGAACGGCTGGTCCTACAAAGCTGCGGATGGTCTTAAAAAATTCTACGGAACAAACTCTATCTAAATATGAAATAAAAAACATACCGTTCTATATGAATTTTTCGAGATATGAGATTTTCAAATTTTCATAATTCGTTTTGAACCCCTTCCCCTTGACCTAGGGTTCTGAAAAGTTTCGAGGACCATTGTGGGGTTGGTCGAAACCCATAAAAAAAATTTCGTAATTTTAACTCAACGCTAACTGGGCAAAGTGGCGCGGACGGCGTACGGCGGACGGCGTACGGCGTACGGCGGACGGCGTACGGCGTACGGCGTACGGCGGACGGACGGATTTTTTTTTATTCGATTTTCTGAATCTACGTATCTTGAAACGTAAACCAACAAATTTTGAGGGGGGGTTAAAATTTTTTTTTCTTTGGGCGATTCCAATGGTTCATTATCGAAGATAATAAACCAAAAAATCTGTCCGTCCGCCGTACGCCGTCCGCCGTACGCCGTCCGCCGTACGCCGTCCGCGCCACTTTGCCCAGTTAGCGTTGAGTTAAAATTACGAAATTTTTTTTATGGGTTTCGACCAACCCCACAATGGTCCTCGAAACTTTTCATAACCCTAGGTCAAGGGAAAGGGGTTCAAAACGAATTTTGAAAATTTGAAAATCTCATATCTCGAAAAATTCATATAGAACGGTATGTTTTTTATTTCATATTTAGATAGAGTTTGTTCCGTAGAATTTTTTAAGACCATCCGCAGCTGTGTACGACCAGCCGTTCTTTCACAATGACGGCTCAAAGATTGTGCCTCACAACACGATCGTGAATCAAACTGTTGAAATACAGGTCCATTTTCATACTAACAAGCTCTTTGGAACATCATATGGCTTAAGTGATGTCGAGTTTGTTTTTCTGAGGTGCGTTTCGTGCTACAGAAATGAAGGTAATTTCGAATGTTCGTTGGTAGGTACTTCTTTTATAGAAAAATTGAAGACACGAGTGGAAGAAGGTGCTATGTAACATTTTTTCGATAATTCATGTGGTAGCGCGTAGCGCAGATAATCATCATAATATTAGGTTTATTGTCATCAGTGCATGATTGACAACACCTTAGCAACAACTTGGAGAAGAAAAGAAGAGAAAAATTCCGAACCAAACAAAATAGGCAAGTATGCAAACTCAATTTTCTTGACATTTTACTTTTGTTACATAGCACCTTCATCCACTTGTGTCTTCAATTATTACTGACGTAGTATTAAAAACCCCAGAATTACATCGTATTAATTAATCATAATTAATAATAATAATTATTAATAATAAATACGAATTATTAATACCTAACAATAAATTATAATAATTTTCACTAGGTACTTGATAAAATTGTTAATAATTAGTGATAATTGATAATAATAATTAATCTAACATTTAGGATCTAGACATTTAGACCTAGTGATCTAGACAGAAGGGTGATCTGTACATAGAAGATAATGAACCGTTGTGTCAAGAATTTGCAGAGTTTTTATTTCATATTTAGATAGAGTTTGTTCCGTAGAATGTTTCAAGACCATCCACAGCTTTGTACGACCAGCCGTTCGTTCACAATGACGGCTCAAAGGTTGAGCCTGTCAACACGAATCAAACGGTTGAAAGTGATGTCGAGTGTTTTGTTCTGAGATGCGTTTCGTGCTATGGAAATGAAGGTAATTTCGAAAGTTTGTTGGTAGGTACTTCTTTTATAGAAAAATTATTACCGACGTAGTATTAAAAACCTCAGAATTATATCGTATTAATTAATCATAATTAATAATAATAATTATTAATAATAAATACAAATGATTAATAGGTACTTAACAATAAATTATAATCATTTTCACTAGGTACTTGATAAAATTATTAATAATTAGTGATAATTCATAAAAATAATTAATCTAACATTTAGGATCTAGACATTTGAAATGAAATGAAATGAAATGAAATGAAATGAAATGAAAGTTTATTCCTCTTCAGAAAACAAAATAATACATAAATAAATCAGGTACATACATAGGAAATTATTCCCCTATTTGGACCTAATGATCTAAACAGAAGGGTGATCTGTACAAAGAAGATAATGAACCGTTGTGTCAAGAATTTGCAGAGTTTTTTTAACGAGTCAATTTCATTGACACTTTTTTAATATGAGCACTTCAACGCGTGGAATTACTTCACAATCAGTGCCTCCCCTTTCCCTGACAACTGCACTGCTTGTTCCATGCCCTTAATTTTCAGGTCAATTTAAACCGTATTAACTTCAACTGATACCCTCGTAATAGATATCATTTCACTTTCCGTAAGTAGGAAATAATGCGGTTTTAATGAAAGATCGCGAAACGCTCAAGAGAGGGTTCTCAGCCTTTAGCGGTTGACGGTTGTAGGCGAGATATTACGGCACCACGTCTGCTCGCCTCTATTCATCTTCTTGATCACTTTTCAGGACTATTGGTTTATTATCTTCGATAATGAAGCTTTGTACTCAACTAAGAAAAAAAATTACCCCCCCCCCCCCCCCCTCAAAATTTGGGGTTTACGTTTCAAAATACGTAGATTCCAGAAATCGAATAAAAAAAAAAAAAAAATCCGTCCGTCCGCCGTCCGCGGAACTTTGCCCAGTTAGCGTTGAGCGAAAATTACTCAATTTTTTTGTGGGTTCGGACCAGTCCCACAATGATGCGAAACATGTTGGATAAAATAAAAGAAAAGACGAACCAGAAGTGAGCCAAAACTACTTCAACCCTCGACCCTCAGATTTACTAACAAGATGGCTAACCACAAACAATAATTGTTATTTAATAATAATAATTATTATTTAGATAGTTTTTCATTAGCTAGGTATTTAGATAGTTTTTCATTCGATGAAGATGACATTGTAATAGTAATACTCGTAATATTCACTTGTCAAGAGAAGATTAGTTTTATTACGGTGGTGGTTCAGTACACTATGGGCACCATCATAACACGGGTATCGTATTATGTTGTTAGACGATTTTCATGGCATTTCTCGTGACGTTTTGCATCTTTAATTCCGGAAGTCAGTCTCTCCTCGTCATGAATACCATCTCACTTCAACGGTTCTTTTGAATACGGCGAAAAAAACCCGACGGCTTCTAACGTTCTCGCCTCTCTCGATTATAATTAAGTTATAGGATATCCCGTCTCCACACCTCAAAAAAAAAAAAAAAAAAAAAAAACCACTCCGCGGATGGGATGCTGCTAATTGACAGATCCGACGGAATGACTACTATCTCTTCGGAAATTTATTTTTTGTATGCATTTCCACTCGTAATGTTGTTTGAAATGAGGTTTAATAGACAGTTGGACAATCGTAATATAATACCTACAAGAATATGTTCGTCGGGGGGCTACGTTAATTCGCCATAACACCAGAAATAGTTTTTTTTTTTTTTTATAAATCATATTTATTGTTACAACTGTATATTATACACCTAGTAACTAAACTCTGTTAGTTAATTTTAACGTATTGTGGCTTAAGGGTCACTACCTACTACCACTTTCATCACATCACTTTAGTGAGATGTAACTAGGTCCAGGGGTTTGGTCCTTTTCGGCCTTCGTACATCGCCGCTGTTGTCCAGAAGGTTCAGTACTTCAACATTTCTGTGCTTGTGGAGACGGTTTTCATTTTCCGTTGCTCGATTTTTAACAACTTTGATCACCATCTTGACTTCAAGATCGCGATGGAAATCATTCGTTCGAACATACCGAGGGGAATTAACTATGCTCCTGAGAATCTTGTTTTGCGTTATTTGGATTATTTTCAAGTTGCTCCTCTTAGTGCAGCCCCATAACTGGCACCCGTAAGCCGAAATTGGTTTGATCACTTGCTCGTACAGTAGCATTTTGTTATGTATAGGCAGTTAAGATTTTCTCCCAATGAGCCAGTACATCTTCTTGAATTTTAGGTTGATTTCTTCCTTCTTCTTCTTTACGTGCTCCTTCCAGCGGAGCTTGGCGTCCAGGGTCATTCCAAGGTACTTAGCAGCATCAGCATATGGAACGATTCGGGAGTTTATTTTTATAGGTATTGGTCTCACTTTCCTGTATGTAAAGTTAATGTGTGTTGACTTTGCTTCGTTGAGTTTTATTCTCCATCTTTTGGTCCATTGATGGATACTGTTTACGGATTCCTGTAGTTTACTCGAGGCTTCTTCAACTGTAGGACCAACAGCCAGGATTGCTGTGCCAACTGCAAACGTCGCTGGCCCAAGGACCCTGAGGTACTCCTGCTTTTATATCCCGCAATTTGGAGTATTCTTCTTCGTGTTTTACCCTGAAATGCCTTTCCGATAGATAAGACACTAAAATCCTAGGTATATCTAGTACTGTGCAGGGAGATATCTTCTAGTGCTACGGTTCGACAACGTCTTTGCTTCCATCTCACTCCAGTGCATGAGTTTATTTATTTATTTATTTTTTTTTTTTTTTCTAATTTTTAGCACATTTTTGGAACATGATTTTTTCGGTTTATTATCTTCGATAATGAACCATTGGAATCGCCCAAAGAAAAAAATTGTTTAACCCCCCTCAAAATTTGTTGGTTTACGTTTCAAGATACGTAGATTCAGAAAATCGAATTAAAGAAAATCCGTCCGTCCGCCGTACACTTTCCACCGTGCACTTTGCCCAGTTAGCGTTGAGTTAAAATTACGAAATTTTTTTATGGGAACCGTTGTGTCAAGAATTTGCAGAGTTTTTAACTTCAAATCCATTTCGAGTCATTTTGAATTCCATAGATGTTAATTTGTTTCATGTGTACGTATTAACATGGTGAATTTAATTTCAGAAACCTTTAGAAGCAGCAGCTTGTTTTCGGCGTGCCTCACCACCTCGTAAACCACACTGTAAGTTGAAATTATATCACCTGTGAATTTAAATTCAAATTATCGAGGAAACGTTATCGACCCTCCAATTTCGCCGTTTCAACAACTTTGACTAACTTGAAATTTATGGTGGGGTTTTGATCATTGAACCAAATTATCGAGGAATTGCCATTGAAGATTTCGATCTGAATTGAATTTTGCTTGAGTAAGTTGCTAGGTAACTGGTAACCTAGTTACTGGTAACCTTTAGGTATATAATCGGAATTATGCTAATTTAAACTAATTTACCATCCGAACGGTAGAATCCTGTAGCGTTCTTCCTTTCTGTCCTTGCGAGCCTTCTACTCTTGAAAACAAGTTTCAAACTTATTGTTGAGTGCATTGGGGTTATATTTATTTATTTATTACGGGCAAGCCCAATTACACAGAGTTACAATTTCGAGTCAGCACACAGATCAGAAGACTTTAAAAAAATAAAAATAAAATAGGAAAGAAAATTATACATTTCAAACGCTTTGAATAAACTGACAAATGTAGCTGGGAAAAAATAATTAAATACTGGCACATACCAAAAGACTTATATTTATATTCTAACACTTATATAAAATTATATTCTAATATTTATATAAAAACTTATATTTGTATTCTAACTTAGTTTGCTTGAGCGTCGCACCCTCTTGGTGTTTGAGGGCAGTTAGTTGTATTCTTTTACTTTTGCTCTGAGATCAAATCCACCAGCCGCCACAAGTTCGTACGAACTTAGTAGGTTGGTGGACAGAAGAAAGTTCTTTTTATGAGGCTACCTTCATATCTGTCGTTTGTATTTATTTCTTTCTGTCAATAAATTGATATTCTATTCTATTCTAAGAGTGTCCGAAAAAAAATCAAAATCTGGGCAGACACTAAGGAGATGGTTGGCTGCGCGAGGAAGACGATGGAGAGGCCGGTGAGACTGGTAAGTCGTTGCGTATATTGCTGTACCATTGGTTTTTTCCGGTATATTTTCTGCCGCTTCTGAGGTCCAGAGATTTTTAATGACTCTCCGAACTTGTGGTGCAGGACACACAATTAATTTCCGGTCTCCCGAATCTGCCGGAAACCTAAATATCCACAGTCATGCAGCATGGCTATAAGAGCGAATTTTCGAAAAAATAACTGGTTTTGTGTAAAATTTTTCTATTGAAGAACATCTAAAGTATCAACCACGTTTCTTCATCTTCAACAGGAGCGTAGCGTGGCTCTGGAATGGAGGGTACAGCACTACATCCCCTCCCCCCCCCCCCCCCCACAAATATCCCAAGTCTCCTACTGAATTTACCTACGCACTTCAACCAAGACCGAAAAGTAAAGCAGTTCTTAGCAAGCTATTTGCTCAAGGGAATTGTACAGTGTTATTATACGAGGGTGGATCAAATATAAACGGGACTCTGACCTCTGAGCGCCGACGGTTGACAGAAGCGGGCCGTCACTTCGAGATTGTTTGAACAGGTTCATTAGAAGGTGGATGAGGGGGGCGTCTCCCCCTTTACAACCTTTCATGAGTAGTTATCGCGATGTCTGAACAAAAGGTGCCCGTTTCCATTGAGCAACGAATTATCATAAAATTTCTTACCCGTGAAAGAGTCAAACCTTCGGAAATTTTTCAAAGGTTGACTGCCCAGTTCGGGGACCAAACCCTCTCTAGGACCCGTGTGTTTGCCTGGCACAAAGAGTTTCAGGAGGGAAGAGAACGAGTAGAGAATGAGGAACACGATCGTCGTCCCCGGAGCAGCATTACGGATGAGAACATTCAAGCGGTTCGTGACATTCTTGAAGATGATCGACGTGTGACTGTCTCCGAAATCGCTGAGCAGGTAGGGGTAAGTTATGGGAGCTGTCAAACGATCATTACAGAGCACCTAGGATTCCGTAAAGTGTGTGCCAGATGGGTCCCTCGCCTTTTGACTGCAGATCAGAAGTTGAGACGTTTGGAGGTCTGTCAGAGGCTTTTTGCAAGGTTTGAGGAAGAAGGGGAAGCATTTTTGGCTAGCATCGTCACCTGCGACGAAACATGGGTCCATCATTACACACCCGAATCGAAGCAAGCCAGTATGGAGTGGCGGAGGAAGGGGGAGACAGCCCCAGTGAAAGCAAAAACTCGACTGTCTGCTGGCAAGGTCCTTGCAACTGTTTTTTTCGACTATCGAGGCGTTTTGCTCATTGATTCTTTGCATGAGCGAAGAACAATCAATGCTGCCTACTATTGTGAGCTGCTGACTCAGGTGAGGGCTGCATATCGCAGCAAAAGACGGAATCAACCAATTCGTGACGTCATCCTCCTCCACGACAATGCAAGGCCCCATACTGCAGCTCTAACTGTTCAAAAATTGGAAGAAATGCATTGGACTCCACTTGATCATCCTCCCTACAGCCCTGACCTATCGCCCTGTGATTTTCACTTGTTTGGGCCACTTAAAGAAGCCCTAGGCGGACAGCGATTCGAGGATGATGAGGGGGTCGAGGGGTTCGTGCGCAATTGGCTTCAGACGCAACCTTCATCGTTTTTTGATGCTGGGATTAAAAAACTTCCTATTCGCTGGGAAAAATGTGTCACAAAAGCAGGAGACTATGTAGAAAAGTGACACATACCCGCTTTTTATTTTCTAACAAATGAAAAAAATAAAATAAATAAAGTCCCGTTTATATTTGATCCACCCTCGTATTAGCCTTCAAACATTAGTTAGAAAATGAGTTTTGCTAACCTGAAAACTTCGGGTAAAACCCATGGCATGTCACCAAGATACAAAACTAGTTCATGAATTTCTTTATCACCAAAATCCTCGTCTTTGTAAAGGATCGTTAATTCGTTTTTGGTTTATTATCTTAGATAATGAACCATTGGAATCGCCCAAAGAAAAAATTTTTTTAACCCCCCCTCAAAATTTGTTGGTTTACGTTTCAAGATACGTAGATTCAGAAAATCGAATAAAAACCCAGTTAGCGTTGAGTTAAAATTACGAAATTTTTTTCATGGGTTCCGACCAACCCCACAATGGTCCTCGAAACTTTTCATAACCATAGGTCAAGGGGAAGGGGTTCAAAAAGAACTTTGATATTTCGACAATGTCATATCTCTGAAAATTCATATGAAACAGTGTAATTTTTAGTTCACTTTTGAATGACCTGAAAAATTACGAATCTTTTAAGACCAATTGGATTTTTGTGCGACCAGCCGTTCGTTCACAGTTAGCGCGCAAAGGTTTAGGAAAAACACTAAACTTTCGCGTCGAAAACGGTCGTCATGTGGGTCAACCGCCAGACGCCCAGAATAAAACTACCTTTTTTCATCTTCCCGGTAAACTACAGTCTAGAAATTTTAACCGTGAGTCGGGGATTGACCACATTGCAATATTCACTCGGTTTCTCATCTGTAAAATTGTTTAACACCTTTAATAATGCGAACAAAATTTAATTTATGTTATTAATAGAAGGGACCTAAGAAGGGAACTTGAAGGAGTAGGAATGAAGCTTTTGCACTTTTTTAATCCTCGAGGATTGGTAGCCCATCTTCCATCCTCAGCCCATCTGCATCCCCGAAGCCGCGGATCCGTCTACGAGGCCCTCTGATGCGCATCGAAATGGCCCTTATCACGGCGAAATTCAATTTAACTCGGATCCAACCCATGACGTGCCCCTCAGGTCTTCGCCACTTCTCGGCCAAAGTCCTACCAAGCTGCTTGGTGAATGCCCGAAATTCTTATGGAGGACTCCGTCGCAGGTCACTATTAGGGGGATGAACGATCCACGATGCTCTTCCGCGGCGCGGTTATACTTTCTGTGTTCCTCGGATGCTGCCCGCTGGAGAGTTTCCTCGGTGGCCTGAGACTGGTAAGAGGGGGGGTCGGCGTTAACGACGCGAGTATCAAAAAACTCTGCAAATTCTTGACACAACGGTTCATTTCTTCTTTGTACAGATCACCCTTCTGTTTAGATCATTAGGTCTAAATGTCTAGATCCCAAATGTTAGATTAATTATTATTATGAATTATCACTAACTATTAATAATTTTATCAAGTAGGTCCCTAGTGAAAATTATTATAATTTATTGTTAGGTATTAATCATTTGTATTTATTATTAATAATTATCATTATTAATTATGATTAATTAATACGATATAATTCTGAGGTTTTTAATACTACGTCGGTAATAATTTTTCTATAAAAGAAGTACCTACCAACAAACATTCGAAATTACCTTCATTTCCGTAGCATGAAACGTATTTCAGAACAAAAAACTCTGCAAATTCTTGACACAACGGTTTATTATCTTCTTTTTACAGATCACCCTTCCGTCCAGATCACTGAATGATAGATTAATAATTATTATGAATGTGTGTGATTTAGTTTGACCGTCAGTAAGAATGATCAAATGACCGACCCTCGACATCCCTCAACATCATTATTATGAATTATCATTAATTATTAACAATTATTATCAAGTAGTGTAAATTATTAATATTTATAGTTGGTTGTTAATAATTTATAAACTTCATTATTGATGATAATAATTATTAAATATTATTTATTAACTCGATATTTGAAAAATCAGCTTGACAGAATCAAATTGACATGTTCCCTCTCATGTTGACCACTTTTGATCTGCTCCAACTTTGAGCACCTATTGTGTACAAACGGTTGGTCGTACAAAGCTTCGGATGGTCTTGAAAAATTCTAAACAATAAACTATATGTAAATGTAAACTAAAAACTAACGGGGGGGGGGGGGTTAGAAAACATTTTATAAGTTTATAATTTATAATTTTATAATTTATAATTTAATAAGCCAAAATCCGTCCGATAGCCGTACGCCGTCCGCGGCACTTTCCCCAGTTAGCGTTGAGCTAAAATTACGAAATTTTTTTACGGGTTTGGAACAACCCCACAATGATCCTTGAAACTTTTCATAACTTTTCATTAATGAAGTTTAACAATTATTAATATCCAACAAAAAATATTAATAATTCGCAGTGCCTACTTGTTTCCACTCTGAACACGGTGATGAAATCAGAATCGCGATATCTCATTCTCAGGATGAGGCAGTGACAAAGAAGTGGAGGAGGGAGTGACGAGGAGGAGGAGAAGCAGGCAGTGACGAGGAGGAGGAAGTGACGGGAAGGAGGCAGTGATGAGGAGGAGGAGGGAGCGACGAGGAGGAGAAATGATGAGGAGGAGGGGGATGACGAGAAGCAGGAGGAGGGAATGACGAGGAGGAGGCGGTAACGAGGAGCCACGATCTTCTGTGCGGATCACTACTGTACAGATCCCTTTTATGTGTAGATCACTGTGCAGTAGAAATTCCCTTTTGTGAAGATCACTGTACTGTGCAGATCACCATTCTGTGTGGATCAGTCTATTCGACATTGCATCTGTTGTACCTATCCCCGTTCTGCGTAGATCAGTGGACTGTACAGATGCCCCTCCGGCGTAGAAATGTAATTATTCTATTCATAAGACTAATACTAATATTTCAGTATTACAAACGTGTTTGGTGCAAGTTTTGTGATGGTTAAATTGTCACTGTATGTCTAAGTTTATTATTAATCAAGTAACAAGTATGTATTTTTTTTACTAGGTAAGCATAATATGCCTATAAATAAAACAAAATATTATTTCGATATAAAATATTATATTAGATATAAATAAACACAAAATACTCGTATTATTTTGTGTTTATTTGGGTGATTCTCAGTTTGAGGGACAATCGAAGGTTTGGAATTTCAAATTTTATTTTGCTCACCTAAAATTCTGCATTTTTTAAGAATAGTTTTAGGAATCATTCTAAAGGTACTGTGATGAGCCATCACGCATAAATTTCATTTCTGTCCTCAAAAATGCATTTTCAAAATTTCGTAGACCACGACAATGAGAGGTGCCCATGACAATGAGTTTTCCTTCCCTAGTGACGTTAGAATAGTACGTAAGGGTGAAGATATTATTAACACAATGGCAACAATATCAATAAAATGTTTTCGTATTAAAATAACGAACACAAATATAAATGTTTACAAAATACCAAACTTGAACACCATTACCCTACACTTTGAAAAAATATTTCAATTATTCTCAGTCAAACTTATCATAATTAAATCTCAGTCTCACTCGTAGAAGTAGGTAACAAACTTATCAAGTTGTACAAAAACTAGACAACAGGAAACTTTGAACAAAATATTCGCTAACAAACTCTAGAAGGAAATTCCTACGTGCAAGTAGGTACCACAGCAAAAATTGTGAGTTTTGAATCCTCTCCAATAAGTTTCAGATTTGATTAAAATTAATTATCACATTTTTTCTCAAATATTGAAGATATTTAGCTTCGTCAATCACCACGAGTCGAGGACAAATAGAACGCGGAGCGTTTATTTTACAGAGAATCATTCTGCAGGTAACCAGTTGACGGAGAGGTGGGTTAGGCCAGAAAAATTGATTCTTGCCTTTGTTGTTCATGCAATTGATCGTCACACATTGCATGATTCGATCCACGATAAGGAGTTGATGCAATGCCATCTTCACCAATTGATGATGTCGTGGAATCATGGGGGGGGGGGGATTCATCACTTAATTTTTTTAGATATTTCTTTCGGTCGTCATACTTTTTGCTGCTTGCTCTCCACTTCTTCTTTGTTGCCTCTTCTCCCTCTTTGACATTTCCTTCATCATCTTCAGTTTCTTTGACCTCTTATCCCTCTCACACCTAGCTTTCCTCTTCATCTGGTCCTCTGCTCTCAACTCTGGTGCACTTCCTCTCTTCTCTTCCTTTCCGCTTCTTTTTTCTTCTTCAGCCGTTCTGCATCCGTCATTTTTGTCCGACCCATTTTTTTCTGTAATGATAGAGACAGTATTACTTCATTTTTCCTTTTAAAAACCAATGTAGCAGTATGTTAGGTACTAATTATTTACAGAACGTTGAACCGTAAACCTGGGGAGCTTAAGAATCAATAGGGAAATTTCTTTCCATATTATCTTTCCCTATTCCAACTTTTATATAGAGAAAATTCATTAGGGAAAGTGCAGAAAGCATTTTAATACCGAGTTACTTCAAATTCTAAGCATTTTTCTCATTGGTATGGTCTTTCCTCATTGTCGTGGCATTTAAAGTGGCCACTACAATGAGATACCAAATCGCCATGACACTGAGAAATTGACTTCAACCTTCGGCAGTTTGGAGCCTAACCAACCCTTTTTGAAACTTGATCATGCATTACGTTAGGTTCTTGAATCTCTATCCCAACACGTGGAAAACAAATTAATAATCAGTTCATTAGGCATTGATTCTCAAACCCATAACAATGAGACCTATGAAGGATACACACCTGTTTGTTCCACGTTTCTCCTCGATAGATGAGCACCGACTGAACAAGATGGCGAAGACACAGCGTGTCCTTCAAGGGCAGAGTTGTCATAACAGAAAAAACTTTGAATTGACCTAAAATTCCCTCTTTTGAGTGAAATACGATGTTATCAATCTCACCTATGACAATGAGACAACAAGTTAGGGACAAACTTTGCGATCTCAATTCATGAAGATAATCTCAAAAGTAGTCCCGTCCATAAGCACAGTACTATCCAACAACTAATTCTGAAAAATAAAAATGCAACTTTTTCCGGCAAAGCAATCATCAAGGAAGGTGGAGGTTCGAATAACGTTCGAAAGTTGACCTGGGGACAGGCCACGACAATGAGATTTGAGGTATATATGGATAAATTAAAGGCATTTGAAATGACGAAAAACGACTAGATATTATTGGGATAAGTAGGCCAAGTAACCACACTGATATCGCAAAAAGAAATATTTGGAAAAGTTGAACTGCCACTTTTTTATCAACGAAGGACAGCGATTGTCCCGTAAACTGAGAACCAACCATTTATATCTGTGGGCTGTAATGTTGTCCACACTAGTTTCATGAAGGTTAAAAATTTTATTGCATATGTAAGTTCATATAAGTTTTCCAAGTCAAATTGAAGATTTTCACTCTGGCTCAGATTTGGGTTGTTTTTTTCTCTCAACTCCAAGTAAACGATTATTTTGACGAGCACCGGCATCGAAAGGAGGTCCCGTAGAAAAACCTGTTAGACTCCATTCGAGCTCTTCAAGGTGGAGAAGGGTTTTTCAATTAAGGGACTTAAGCGCGGTTCCCCCTCCCACTTGATCCTTTTTGTCTTTTACCGTTTAGGGAAAGGTTTTTCAAAGGACCCTTTTTGAATGGGCCTTAGAAATTGATGTTGGTACCCATCAAAACAAAGCTTTCTACTTGATTGCAAGGGAAGGAGTAATTTTTTGGAAAATGCGACGGAAAAAATCTCCAACAGAGTTCCAGGTCCTGAGTGAATAATGAGCGAATTTTTAATAGCAAGATCTCAAACTACCCTAAACTACAATTTATTTAGATTGTACCAAATTGACCACCTACAGAAGCCCGAATTGAACAGGTTTGTGTCCACCAAATAGATAATCGAGGGTCTCACGGCAACTTCCCACATCGTCATTTCGGCAACTTTTCAGCAGAGCCAAAAAACTATCTGCCGTTGACTATGTTTACAGAGTAATTCAGTAAACTAAATCGTGAGATAGTGTTACCTAACTTAGGTACCTAACTTATACTTAGTTAGGTCGATCCGCTGGGAGAAGACGCTTCGAATGGTATGCATAACTCATTTTGGCGAAAAAATGACGATGTGGGAAGTTGCCGTGAGACCCTCGTAATAGTGAATTGTTGAATACTTGTAAATTCACTAAGTCACAACGGGTTTGCCTTCACTTAGGCAGTGCTCACTAGTTCAAATGACCATCAAAATTGTGGTACGCTCTTGGTGTTCCATGAGTGATACAACGTTTCATTGCGCTACAGATGAGGTTTGTGAAATAGTCTGAATTGAAATGATGGGAGATTTGCGAACAGCTATGGGCGTTTCACGGGTTTGCGTGGACACGTAAGAGCCAGAATTGCGGATTCGCAACGTCAGATTCGAAAATTAATTCAGAATATGAATATATTTTTACAAGCGACGAAGAAATGAATAAAAGGTTATTGGGAAGTCAATATTTGAAATTACAGTTTGCAAACGAAAGCCTGTTCTTCGTTGTTTCAAGTTCGTACGTCAATCGATTATATACATCAAAGCGTCTCTTTCGCACCATCGCAAATACTCATTCATCTCAATTTGCTTATAAATCTGTTCTAATAACCAGTGGTACATTTTTCGCCCGGCTGTTCGAATTTTTTTCCGCATCCCGTACCCCGTTTGAAAATCCAGACCTTCCTCTATGCGTCCTTCTGTCCTTCGTCCTTCCTTGGAATCCTTCCTTCCTTGGAGACGAATTTCGCCTCGCCCTATATTAAAATGAAGACTTTTGCCTCATGCCTTGTACTGCCCCATGTAGGTACTTATACAAAACACATTTTGTTTGTAGCTAATTACCAGAGTACGTTAACCAGTTACATATTTTATAGTTCCTAAGCATAGTAGAAAAACTCTGCAAATTCTTGACACAACGGTTCATTATCTTCTTTGTACAGATCACCCTTCTGTCTAGATCACAAGGTCTAAATGTCTAGATCCTAAATGTTACATAAATTATTATTATGAATTATCACTAATTATTAATAATTTTATCAAGTACCTAGTGAAAATTATTATAATTTATTGTTAGGTATTAATCATTTGTATTTACTATTAATAATTATTATTATTAATTATGATTAATTAATACGATATAATTCTGGGGTTTTTAATACTACGTCGGTAATAATTTTTCTATAAAAGAAGTACCTACCAACAAACATTCGAAATTACCTTCATATCCGTAGCACGAAACGCACCTCAGAACAACAAACTCGACATCACGATCGTGTTGTGAGGCACAACCTTTGAGCCGTCATTGTGAACGAACGGCTGGTCGTACAAAGCTGCGGATGGTCTTAAAAAATTCTACGGAACAAACTCTATCTAAATATGAAATAAAAACTCTGCAAATTCTTGACACAACGGTTTATTATCATCCTTGTGCAGATCACCCTTCTGTCTATACCAGACTGTATTGCAAATCGGCACCATACCATATTCTCACCGTACTCATACCATACGAATTTCTTTCCTATCATACCATACTGTATTATACCAAATCATACATACAATAATATACCTACCATACCATACTCATACCATGTCATACAAACCGAGTGAATAATGAAATGTCATCCATTTCAGACCTATATTTAAAATTTCAAGTATCTAGCTCATCATCAACATTTAATTTGTTTAAACAAATAGGTATTATTTAAACAATTTTACAGACAAGAAACCGAGTGAATATTGCAATGTGGTCTATCCCCGACTCACGGTTAAAATTTCTAGACTGTAGTTTACCGGGAAGATGAAAAAAGGTAGTTTTATTCTGGGCGTCTGGCGGTTGACCCACATGACGACCGTTTTCGACGCGAAAGTTTAGTGTTTTTCCTAAACCTTTGCGCGTTAACTGTGAACGAACGGCTGGTCGCACAAAAATCCAATTGGTCTTAAAAGATTCGTAATTTTTCAGGTCATTCAAAAGTGAACTAAAAATTACACGGTTCAGTTGAATATTTTGAGATATGACATCGTCGAAATTTTAAATTTCGTTTTGAACCCCTTCCCCTTGACCTAGGGTTATGAAAAGTTTCGAGGATCATTGTGGGGCTGGTCCAAACCCAGAAACCAAATTTCGTAATTTTAGCTCAACGCTAACTGGGCAAAGTGCCACGGACGGCGTACGGCGTACGGCGGACGGACGGATTTTGGTTTATTATCTTCGATAATGAACCATTGGAATCGCCCAAAGAAAAAATTTTTTTAACCCCCCCTCAAAATTTGTTGGTTTACGTTTCAAGATACGTAGATTCAGAAAATCGAATAAAAAAAAATCCGTCCGTCCGCCGTACGCCGTACGCCGTACGCCGTACGCCGTACGCCGTCCGCCGTACGCCGTACGCCGTCCGCCGTCCGCGCCACTTTGCCCAGTTAGCGTTGAGCTAAAATTACGAAATTTGGTTTCTGGGTTTGGACCAGCCCCACAATGATCCTCGAAACTTTTCATAACCCTAGGTCAAGGGGAAGGGGTTCAAAACGACTTTTGAAATTTTGAAAATTCCATATCTCGAAAAATTCATATAGAACGATATGTTTTTTATTTCATATTTAGATAGAGCTTGTTCCGTAGAATTTTTTAAGACCATCCGCAGCTTTGCACGACCAGCCGTTCGTTCACAATGAGGGCTCAAAGATTGTGCCTCACAACCCGATCGTGAATCAAACTGTTGAAATACAGGTCCATTTTCATACTAACAAGATCTTTGGAACATCATATGGCTTAAGTGATGTCGAGTTGGTTGTTCTGAGGTGCGTTTCGTGCTACGGAAATGAAGGTAATTTTGAATGTTTGTTGGTAGGTACTTCTTTTATAGAAAAATTATTACCGACGTAGTATTAAAAACCCCAGAATTATATCGTATTAATTAATCATAATTAATAATAAATACAAATTATTAATACCTAACAATAAATTATAATAATTTTCACTAGGTACTTGATAAAATTGTTAATAATTAGTGATAATTGATCATAATAATTAATCTAACATTTAGGATCTAGACATTTAGACCTAGTGATCTAGACAGAAGGGTGATCTGTACAAAGAAGATAATGAACCGTTGTGTCAAGAATTTGCAGAGTTTTTGGTTTATTATCTTCGATAATGAACCATTGGAATCGCCCAAAGAAAAAATTTTTTTAACCCCCCCTCAAAATTTGTTGGTTTACGTTTCAAGATACGTAGATTCAGAAAATCGAATAAAAAAAAATCCGTCCGTCCGCCGTACGCCGTACGCCGTCCGCGCCACTTTGCCCAGTTAGCGTTGAGTTAAAATTACGAAATTTGGTTTCTGGGTTTGGACCAGCCCCACAATGATCCTCGAAACTTTTCATAACCCTAGGTCAAGGGGAAGGGGTTCAAAACGAATTTTGAAATTTTGAAAATTCCATATCTCGAAATATTCATATAGAACGGTATGTTTTTTATTTCATATTCAGATAGAGTTTGTTCCGTAGAATTTTTTAAGACCATCCGCAGCTTTGTACGACCAGCCGTTCGTTCACAATGACGGCTCAAAGATGGTGCCTCACAACACGATCATGACTCAAAATGTTGAAATACAGATCCATTTTCATACTAACAAGCTCTTTGGAACATCATATGGGTTATGTGATGTCGAGTTTGTTGTTCTGAGGTGCGTTTCGTGCTACTGAAATGAAGGTAATTTCGAATGTTTGTTGGTAGGTACTTCTTTTATAGAAAAATTATTACCGACGTAGTAGGTATTAAAAACCCCAGAATTATACCGTATTAATTCATCATAATTAATAATAATAATTATTAATAATGAATACAAATTATTGATACCTAACAATAAATTATAATAATTTTCTCTAGGTACTTGATAAAATTGTTAATAATTAGTGATAATTGATGATAATAATTAATCTAACATTTAGGATCTTGACATTTAGACCTAGTGATCTAGACAGAAGGGTGATCTGTACAAAGAAGATAATGAACCGTTGTGTCAAGAATTTGCAGAGTTTTTGGTTTATTATCTTCGATAATGAACCATTGGAATCGCCCAAAGAAAAAATTTTTTTAACCCCCCCTCAAAATTTGTTGGTTTACGTTTCAAGATACGTAGATTCAGAAAATCGAATAAAAAAAATCCGTCCGTCCGCCGTACGCCGTACGCCGTACGCCGTCCGCCGTCCGCGCCACTTTGCCCAGTTAGCGTTGAGCTAAAATTACGAAATTTGGTTTCTGGGTTTGGACTAGCCCCACAATGGTCCTCGAAACTTTTCATAACCCTAGGTCAAGGGGAAGGGGTTCAAAACGAATTTTGAAATTTTGAAAATTCCATATCTCGAAAAATTCATATAGAACGGTATGTTTTTTATTTCATATTTAGATAGAGTTTGTTCCGTAGAATTTTTTAAGACCATCCGCAGCTTTGTACGACCAGCCATTATTTCACAATGACGGCTCAAAGATTGTGCCTCACAACATGATCTTGACTCAAACTGTTGAAATACAGGTCCATTTTCATACTAACAACTCTTTGGAACATCATATGGCTTAAGTGATGTCGAGTTTGTTGTTCTGAGGTGCGTTTCGTGCTACGGAAATGAAGGTAATTTCGAATGTTTGTTGGTAGGTACTTCTTTTATAGAAACTTTATTACCGACGTAGTATTAAAAACCCCAGAATTATATCTTATTAATTAATCATAATTAATAATAATTATTATTAATAATAAATACGAATTATTAATAAATAACAATAAATTATAATAATTTTCACTAGGTACTTGATAAAATTGTTAATAATTAGTGATAATTGATAATAGTAATTAATCTAACATTTAGAATCTAGACATTTAGACCTAGTGATCTAGACAGAAGGGTGATCTGTACAAAGAAGATAATGAACCGTTGTGTCAAGAATTTGCAGAGTTTTTTAATTCGTTTTTCTGAATCTACGTATCTTGAAACGTAAGCCAACAAATTTTGAGGGGGGGTTAAAAAATTTTTTTCTTTGGGCGATTCCAATGGTTCATTATCGAAGATAATAAACCAAAAACTCTGCAAATTCTTGACACAACGGTTCATTATCTTCTGTGTACAGATCACCCTTCTGTCTAGATCACTAGGTCTAAATGTCTAGATCCTAAATGTTAGATTAATTATTATTATAAATTATCACTAATTATTAACAATTTTATCAAGTACCTAGTGAAAATTATTATAATTTATTGTTAGGTATTAATAATTCGTATTTAATATTGATAATAATTATTATTAATTATGATTAATTAATACGATATAATTCTGGGGTTTTTAAAACTACGTCGGTAATAATTTTTCTATAAAAGAAGTCCCTACCAACAAACATTCGAAATTACCTTTATTTCCGTAGCATGAAACACACCTCAGAACAACAAACTCGACATCACTAAAGCCATATTAAATTAAATTAATTTAAATTTCGTTTTGAACCCCTTCCCCTTGACCTAGGGTTATGAAAAGTTTCGAGGATCATTGTGGGGCTGGTCCAAACCCAGAAACCAAATTTCGTAATTTTAGCTCAACGTTAACTGGGCAAAGTGGCGCGGACGGCGTACGGCGGACGGACGGATTTTTTTTTATTCGATTTTCTGAATCTACGTATCTTTAAACGTAAACCAACAAATTTTGAGGGGGGGTTAAAATTTTTTTTTTCTTTGGGCGATTCCAATGGTTCATTATCGAAGATAATAAACCAAAATCCGTCCGTCCGCCGTACGCCGTCCGCCGTCCGCGCCACTTTGCCCAGTTAGCGTTGAGTTAGAATTACGAAATTTTTTTTATGGTTTTCGACCAACCCCACAATGGTCCTCGAAACTTTTCATAACCCTAGGTCAAGGGGAAGGGGTTCAAAACGAATTTTGAAATTTTGAAAATTTCATATCTCGAAAAATTCATATGGAACGGTATGTTTTTTATTTCATATTTAGATAGAGTTTGTTCCGTAGAATTTTTTAAGAACATCCGCAGCTCTGTACGACCAGCCGTTCGTTCACAATGACTGCTCAAAGATTGTGCCTCACAACACGATCGTGAATCAAACTGTTGAAATACAGGTCCATTTTCATACTAACAAGCTCTTTGGAACATCATATGGCTTAAGTGATGTCGAGTTTGTTGTTCTGAGGTGCGTTTCGTGCTACGGATATGAAGGTAATTTCGAATGTTTGTTGGTATTAAAAACCCCAGAATTATATCGTATTAATTAATCATAATTAATTTTAATTATTATTAATAATAAATACGAATGATTAATACCTAACAATAAATTATAATAATTTTCTCTAGGTACTTGATAAAATTATTAATAATTAGTGATAATTCATAATAATAATTAATCTAACATTTAGGATCTAGACATTTAGACCTAGGGATCTGGACAGAAGGGTGATCTGTACAAAGAAGATAATGAACCGTTGTGTCAAGAATTTGCAGAGTTTTTTTTTATTCGATTTTCTGAATCTACGTATCTTGAAACGTAAACCAACAAATTTTGAGGGGGGGTTAAAAAAATTTTTTCTTTGGGCGATTCCAATCGTTCATTATCGAAGATAATAAACCAAAATGTATAACTCATGAGAAATTTCTTGTTCTAAGAGAAACTCGCGTAGATTTATGCCACGATACCTAAAGGCCCCCATTTCACTCAACCATAACCATTACTTCTGAGTAGGTAGTTCTGGTTTTCACGTTCTTCATAAATCAAATGCGAAAAGTACGAAAATTCATACTCATTTATCGTAATCGTGACAAAGTCGAGTCGATGATCGGGGAACCGTTTCGACGGTGTTTTTCGACGACCAATGGCGAACCGGTTGATTAACTTCGTGAACTGTCAATCGGAGCCCAGTTACATTAGCTAACTAGCTATGACTTAACATGTCGGCTTGGAGGCTGTGGGGGTTTTGATTTATACCTTCTAACCAGCCTCTCCGCAGTCCGTTACCCTACATGTTGAAAAATACTTTGATGGATCACTTCGATACGTGACCCCTCTCTTTAACTGTGAACCCGTCTCGTTAATATTTACAAACTAGATTCTCGCTGTGTTAATAAAAAGGCAGACACGAGTAGTCATAATCAAAACAAAATATTTGCGTTAACGCCAAACGATTCAGTAATTTCGATTACCTGTTGAACGATGACTTCTGATACCCCGTCGTACGTCCCACAACCCATCCTTCACATAACCCGGCGTTTTATCACGAAATATGACTTCTCAGTTCTATACAAATTTTATACATTTTTAAAATAGTTAATATTGAAATACGGGTTTTATATTCAGCCCATCGAATATCATCCCTGCTGTTCTTCTAGAATAAGTAGCAGTTTTTCTGTTTACATAAGAATAAAAGAATTAAGAATCCAGTCATGCAGCATGGCTATCAGAGCAAATTTTCAAATCAATGGCTGGTTACATGAAAAATTGGAGACGTAACAAATTTTGTCTGCATTTTCCGCCGAGTAACACCTCAGTTTATAAACTATCAAATCTATAAATAGATTTTTCAACGCTGAACACGATGGTGAAATCAGAATTAAGAACGGCATAACTCGCAATTCTGACTTCTCCGCCATGTTCAGCGTAAAAAAAAACCTTTAAAATGAGTGCCACTCGTCAGACTGTTTCATTTTTGGCATTTATAGGTAATTTCCCCCCTAAAACCCCCCAAAATCCCTGTTCGAGTGGCCCGATACTGCCCATCTACGAACTTAGCCTTTCGATTGCCACGACGGATTTTTGTGTGCGAATGACACATACATACCTATAGATATATAAATAATGGATAAATATTTTTACAGGAGGAGAAATAAGAAGGAGAGAAACACTTAATATATAATATATATAATATATAATATATAATTATATTATAATTGGAAAGCTTACGGAAATTTTCGCCCTTCGGCGTCATCAGCCCGAGTGTCCAAGATGATGATAGGCGGGAGTTGTGTTGGTGGAGAAGGGTGTGGTTTTCTCCAACTTTCTGTCCTGACGGTTGTACAGGAACAACACCCGTTGCTGGGCACTGAGATTCAGGAGAGGAAGGGAGTGATGGTGGAAGGAATAAATAAATAAATAAATGAAAAAAATGATAATATCTAGGTACTAATAATCAGTAAAAAAAAAAAAAATTGTGTGTGTGGAATTGTTAGTCATGTCTGATAGTAGGTTCGTGTGAGTGTGTTAGTTACGTCAAAAAGTTATCAATTCAACCCCCCCCCCCCCCCCCCACACACACTTCCTAACTCTCTCAACCTAAAAATGAAAAAGAGATTTAGCAAGATCACATTTAATGTCCTCTCTAGAATGACTCTATAGCACTTATAAGATCATTTTGGGGATACATAACATGTATTATATTATAATTTCATGTATTATTTTGGAAATTCGAGTTCAAAACATTTTGGTCCGGGAACAATACTGCCGTGCTAAGATAAAGTCCCCTATCGACCATTTTGGTGTTTTGGTTTAATAGAGAGTTCTTGCAACCAAAGTTACGCACGCTTTCGTCTGACGAACGAACAAGTGACGAATAAGTGACGAATCGCAATCGTTCTCGCGAGACAAACAAGTGACGAATGCGCATTCGTCAGCCGATTGGAGCCGATTGAGTCGTATGACGAATGCGGCAACGAAAACGACGACGAGTGGATTCATAACCTTCTCTCTAATAAACCTTCCAAACGTTCTGGTGCCGACTGCCGTGACCGACCTAACGCTATCCGTCGTACATTTTTGTGTGTATTTTGCTGTGGATTTTGAAATGGATTTGCCACTCGAGGTAAGTGTTGCATTAAGCATCTTGTAGAGATTTGTGTAGAGATCTTGCGAGCTAAAGCTGGCGTTCGGGGAAAATAACGGGGGTGTTAGCGCATTTTTTCTCGGTCCAAAGTTTTTAAAACTCGAATTTTCGAAAGCTTTTCATACCAAAATCCGTTTCAGACAATCCTGATTCCACTCACTAAAGACAACAAAAATTAGATGTAGGTATACACATTTATGCGTCACTCCGGTCGATAACTCTCGATAGAATTGTGATCAAAAGTTCAAGTTTGCTATTCAAATTCAAGTCTGTTGTAATCTGATAACCGAATGTGATATCGTAATTCTGTCTTCACCATCTGCTTTGAATAATCTGCAAGATGAGGTCTCACTTGTCTCACTGAGGAGCGTTGTGGGAGTTTGGATGGGGAGGGGGTAATTACCCAAAAAGGTACAATCACACAAGTGACACCAAATTTTAAAGTTTTTTTTACGCCGAACACGATGGTGAAGTCAGAATTCTTCTTATTACGTTCCAAAACTGGAGCACTTTGAAGATGAAGAAACGTGGTTGATACTTGAGATGTTCTTCATCGTTAGTCTGCTCTAATCTGATAACGGAATGAGATATCGCAATTATGACTTCACCATTGTTCAGCGTTGAAAAATCTATAAGCTAAGAAGGGGTTTGGGGTGTTAGATGGGGGGTGGGGGGTGGATTACCCATAAATTCCCAAAACGAGACAGTCTGACAAGTGAAATTTTTCCGGATACCGTTCTTGGTTCTGTTTATGCAAGCCACCGACGGATAGGTACTTTTCTATTCTATTCTATTTTAACTGATAAAGGTACAATGATTCCTCCCTTCTGTCGTTGCAGAATCCAAAAAAGAAAAGAGCCGTTGTGCGATTCCTTCCAGCGGACGATATTCTGTTGCTGAAGCAGGTCCTGGAGGAGATGCCTTACAGTTGAGACGATCATTGGTAACTATGTTTACCTACTTCCAGATATGGGCGTATTCATGTTCATAAATATGAATCAATCCACAGGACGAGGATTTGTGAATATTATTATGTAGGTATACAGTTATGTATATGAATAACACGTTATTCACATTTTTATTTATGAATAACGCGTTATTCACATGTTTATTCATGAATAATGTGTTATTCACATGTTTATTCATGAATAACGCGTTATTCTCATTTTTATTCATGAATAACGCGTTATTTACATGTGATTCGTCATTCATAAATAGAAATGTGAATAACGTGTTATTCATATTCATAACATTATTCATATTCAGAAATTCTCGTCCTGTGAATTTATTCATATTCATAAGTGTCTTCATATTTACAAATCCGCGTTTTGTTAATTTATTCATATTCATATTTATGAATACGAATACGCCCATCTCTGCCTACTTCCCTTGAGAATTACCAAAGGGCACCTGAGTGTTGTTCTGTTCTAAACAAGAATTACAATAAGATGAAATAACAAAATAATTTATAGTTGATAATAATAATACTTAAAATGATAATAATAATATTTAATAATAATAATAATAACTGATGATGATGAAATAATGTTTACAATTGTTTGAAAGTGAATTAGGTATGTACAAGTAGAAATAGAGTATTTTACGGACAATTGTGGAGAAGATGAACTAATATTATGTTCCTAATATTATGTTCAGGTGTAATGGTGCTACGTGGAAACACGTCGCCTCAAAGCTGTCGACAGCCATCGGTAAGGACGTCTCCCCTAGGGCAGTGCGAGACCGAACAGATTCTCTGCTGGTCAAATTTTGCCGCGATGAGAAGGTCATTCTCCGGAAAAGCGGCACTGAAGAACAGTACACTGAGAGAGAGGTTCTCCTCGAAGAATTGGCACGCTTAAGAGAAGACTTCAGGAATGTGGCCAAGGCGAATGGAGAAACTAAGCGAGGAACAGCCGCAGGACAACTGATGCGGCAGGCGGCAGCCCAAGCCATGACTACTGAACAGGCTGATGAAAATGTAGATGTAAGTGAAGTGCCTTTTCAGTAGTCTCCGTTTATTATTCTGCTTTTAGCGAATTTTCGAAGAAAATTAAGCTATGTATTTGTCTCGTACCAAATTTTCACATGACACTTTCCTACCCTCTTCCTCTTCTGCCCACAGGACGTCAGGGTGCCAGACCATCTTTTGGAGTTCACAGAAACGATGAGTAGTCCTACTCCTACCACTTCTTGTGACATAACCACTCTGGTTGTACACCACCCAGATGTTGAGGCTCGCGCATCGCAAGAACAGTGTGTCACTCAACAACCAGAACCAGAACAACAACAAAAACAATCGCAGCCTCAGGATCATCCCGTTTCTAGCGAATCCGCGCTGCCATCTCAACAGCAACAAGGCAATACGTCGAAGAAGAAATTAGTGTCGGCTCCCCAGAAGAGAAAACGCGGGAATACTGTGGTTTCAGATTATTTGAAACAGTTCAGAGCAAGAGACCAGGAGATCCAGTTGATGTCGCTGGATAATGATCAGAAGAGGATGGCGTTGGAAGAAAGAAGAATTTCTCTCGAAGAAGCCAAGTTCTGCTTTATGAGCGAACAACAGAACAAAAAAATGGACCAAATTTTAAATGAAGTCGGTGCTATTAGGAAATTCCTGCAGGACTCCCAAAAATGTAGGTCATTTTCCATAACGAAAAATGCAAGAGTTTTGTGTGTAAAGGGTGTCCGGGAAATAGGAACGAATTTTAAACGGCTGTAAATTCCGCAATTTTAATTGAAAATGAATACTCATCTTCTTTGTGCAGATTACCCTTCTGTCTAGATCACTAAATGGTAGATTGCTTATTCTTATTTAAAGTACGGAAATGTTGTATGTATATTAGGCAGGTATGAGAATAGGTCGTAGAGTACCCTCTGGGTAAGGGGCTACTCACAATCAATCAATTTATTCAATCAAGGGTATTCTCACGGGTAAAAAAAAAAAAAATTAATGTTGGTTTATTTTCAAAATGTGAGGGTTTACGTTTCAAGATACTTAGATTCAGAAAATTGAAAAAAAAAAACCGTCCTCACTTAATAAATATAAAATATAAATAATTACCGAGAACGATAGCATAATAATGATATTATAATCTACGGACTCAAATGAAAGTGGTTGGCGAGAAGATAATAATATTATATAAGTAGGTACATTCAAAATGTGCGTACTTGAAATAATGATTATCAATCATCATTATTACCATTTAGTGATCTACACCGGGGGTAATCACAAAAAATATAATAAACCGTTTTGTTTAGAATTTGCAGAGTTTTTCATTAGATCTTCTGAATTTACGTATCTTGACACGTAAACTTTCCAATTTTGAAGGGTAGGGGGGTTGAAACATTGTTTTCTTTGGTCGATTCCAATGGATTATAAAAAACCAAAAAATAAGAAAAACTTCTTAGGCCTGCAACCATGGATTAATCGTGGGATGGGAAAAAGAATAGAAGTGAGTCGATTACTTTTTCTCCCGAGATTGATCCATGATTGCGAGCCTTGGATCAACTTTTCAACACTAACTTGTACCGTGTTTTTGACTTCCAGGATCGCTATAAGACTTACTTGTATGTTGTTTCAAATTTAGACCGCTAACAAGAAAACAATAATAAATAATCTTTCTTCTTGCTTCATGTCATTTTTCATTCTCAAATCGTATCATTTTGAACTTAATCCGAAGTATTACCATGAACCTTTTGAAAATTAAATACATTACCTTCTCAATAAATAAAACAGGACTTCTCCTAATGTCTCTACACTCAAAGTGCACGAGGAAAACTGTGCTGCAGTAAGAACGGTATGTAGTTGCATGGGAATAGAAAGGCTGGATTCAATAATATATCTCGGAGTGCACTTAGATAATATAAAAATATCTCAAGTGGAAGGATCATGTAGCAGCATTGGTTAAGAAAATCAGGAAATCAATGCATTACTTTCTAATGCTACCAAGTTGGCTAAAATGCTGTAAGTATTATGCTCATGTACACATCGCGGTGCTCGTGTACCTATTGTGCTCATCTTAACATATGGTATTATTGTATGGGATACTTATGCATCTAACTTTAATAAAATAAACGTAGAAAATGAATTCAGTTTTAAGAATAGCAACTAATGCCCATAAGCGTTCTCCAACTAGGTCCCTGTACAAAACCTTCGATGTTCTCACCCCCAGAATAACTTACATCCATAGAACTGTATTGTATGTACATAATGTAAAAACATCTTCAGATGTAAAAACATCTGAATTGTTTTATCATTATGTACTTAAACTGTAAAAAATGTTTGTTATACCTATATATTGTGTACTGTTTTCTTGGATAAATTGAATTGAGATTCCATTAAATATAACCTACCTGAGCAGAACTAAACAGGGTAGCTACCTCCTAAAAAGAAAATTCGAAAAAAGTCCTCAGGAACATAAATTTAATTTAAAAAAAAATTAATTCAAGTATTCTTCCAATAAAGGTGGGTTCAGCCCAAAATAATGTCCAATTTGACTGCCGTTCAAAATAGTATGGCAGTTGGACAACAAAGCTGCAACTTTGTACATAGAGGGGACATTTTGCAGAAGGATCTTCTGGTTCTTGTGAAAGTCCACAAAAGCGAAATCCCGAACAATTTTCCCAAACCCCCACTCCACGGCTTGTCGCACTTTCGACATGGCTGCATTGAACACCGCGGCGTTGGGCTCTGTCGAATTGGCGGGGAAGGGACTAATGAGCAAGTCCGATATCGGGTAGGCAGGGTCACCATATAACACATACGTGCGATTTTCTGTAACGCACAGCGATCTGAGCTGGTTGGAGATGTCGGACTCCCTCCAGATTCCTAAAAAAAAAAGGATTTAGTGGGTACTTAACTGTTTTTTTTTTTTTTTTTTTTTTTTAATATACAGATGGTGATCTGAAGCCATTTCGTAGTAGGCTACGTCTTATTTCAACACTGATGACGTAAATTATTATTATAAAGCTATCCACGTTTGTACCTGCATCGTGACGTCTCCCTGGGTAGCTGCCATCCAGGCTGACTACCATCCCGTCTGGTGTGACTATTGCCTGGTACTTCAGGCAATGGTACCGCTTATGGCCTGAGTAGTACGCTTCTTGGTCGACTGTGGGCCTACAGTTTCGCCGAGCGGTTCCATCAATAAACCCCCAGCAATTCCGAAGAGCGCCTGACTTCTGACCAATAGCCTGAGAGAAGGAAAGTGTATATAATAATATTATATATTATATAATATTCGATAAAAAACGTAAGTACCTATTTTCCTACCACTTAGTCACATCCGGTATCACATAAATAATTATATTATAATATATTATAGTATATTATATTTATGTATCTACGTACAGTGGCATAGGAAGCCAGCCGCTGGGTGTTCAGCCATGTCAGTGTTCCTAAGTCCTCCAGAATATGGCCTTTTCTTTCCATGATATGCTGAACCATCTCTCTAGCTACTGCGGACAACGTCCTCCCACTCAAACCAAACAGCCCCTCCAAATCAGATAAGCGATTCGGGTACGCCAATCGCCGCAGCAAAATGCACAGAGCAGTGCTTCCGGGAATGCGGTATCTAGAAAGAATCGTTTGTGTTTAGAAGGAATGCGCATTATTTAAATACTCGTAAATAATAAATAATTTATCATACCGACCTGCCTTCTTCAACGTAGACCTCATCAGGTATTTGAAAGCCTCGTTGCAGCAAGGGTATTTGCGCTCTCTTGAAGCGGAAGAGAAGTTCAATGTCTTCATCTCGCATAGTATTTAAATTGAATAACCCGTATGTTCGTCTCCTCACCCATGGTGCCGAACGACGAGTTCGCATATATTCGAACCCCTCCACAGCTAGATCGAACTCGGCGGCTGTAATTAAGCCCATTTCGTACAGCTCCCGAAACTCGTCAAGTTGTTCAACCATCTTGAACAAACTGAACTTTTAAACGGCAACAACAAACTGCAATTTTGAACGGCAACAAACTGAACTTTTGAACGGCAACAAACTGAACTTTTGAACTGCAACAAACTGAACTTTTGAACGGCAAACTGAATAAACTGAACTTCGAAGTGTACTTTTGTTGATGGCAAAACGACGGAGTGCGGAGGCGATCTTTAGCGTTACGCTACCCTACGTCACCATGACTACCTACACGTCAACCATTCGTCTGACGAATGCTAGTGACGAATGAAGAGCGGGGCGAGGTTAGCATCTCACGTTGCTCGCTCTACCTAGTCCATCATTCGTCAGACGAAAGCGTTCGTAACTTTGGTTGCAAGAACTCTCTAATAAACCAAAAGATCAACAACATGCTGAAAAGAGAGAGCTGATGTTGCTGTCTTTGACTTGATGTTGTGTTGTTGTTAGTGCGAACGATTATTTTCTAAAGCAGGCGTCACACGAAATCTTCACGAAAATTTCTGATGATTTTCGCTTACAACCGATTCGTTGCTAAGGAACTTTATCTTCGCCAGTTATCATCGTACAAAAATCGTTCACCTCTCAATTTACCTAACCATATTACGTTAACCACTGCGGAGTGTGTGGCCGACAAGCTGCGGTATGAGCGTGATTGTTTAAATAATTGTTTACACACAGGTGATCATTCTCAATAATTTATATTGTCAACACGAATGCAAGCTTCATATAAGTTTCTGCAAAGACATAAAATGTCCCAATGTGTTGCAGACTCGTATGCAAGCATTTAGTTTTTGAAAACTAAAAAGTTATAAGAAAAAGTCATAAGAAAGTTTTGAGCCCGTGAAGCAATCATGCTCCCTATCATTTTGACATTTTGGTGAAACGTCAATGGCTGTTTTTATCAATAATTCTATCTTGCACGATGCATACCTAAGTAATTATTACTTAGGTATGCATCGTGCAAGATAGTTACGCATAATTTGGATCATGCTCTAAATTAAGTATTTTAATATTAAAAAAATGTAAATTCCCAGGGCGTTTTCACAATTGGGACGTGCGAGGAATCACAGTGTGGTCTTAGGGCAATCGTGTTAATCACTGAGCAATCGTGTTTATCTCCGTATACTGGGCGAGCCCGAAGGCTCCGAAGGTGGAGTTCACATAACCAGGGACACCCTGGGTTGTTTTATGCGCCAATAAAATGTAAGTTGCCGAACACGCAACGCCCTGCTGATTTCGAACAACAGAAATCTCTGATCCACGACACAAAGTTATTGGAGAGGCGGTGGCATTTCTGCCATTGTTGAAAGTTCAGGGAGAGATTTTCCTGGCGCTTTATATCACGTTTAGTGGTTTTGACGGTGAACCAGGAATAGAATTTCATAAATACTTGTGGGCATTAGAGGAGGCAGAGTTGAATAGCCCACCTCTTCCAATCATAGTTTGCTGTACGATTTACATATTTTATTACATAATATGTTACTGTAATATATTACATATATTACACAATATGTTAAATATTATATTTCATGGTATTTTCATCAAGGAGCGGTGTGTATCACCCATGCCAATATCTCAAATTTAAAGAATAAAGAAATTTAAAAAAACTCTGCAAATTGTTGACACAACGGTTTATTATCTTCTTTGTACAGATCACCCTTCTGTCTAGATTACTGAATGATAGATTAATTATTATTATGCATTATCATTAATTATTAACAATTATTATCAATTAGTGTAAATTAATAATATTTATTGCTGGTTATTAATAATTTTTATGCTTCATTATTAATAATAATTATTAAATATTATTCATCAACTCGATATTTGAAAACCATGTGCTGTTTGAATCAGCTGGGCCAGTTTGAAAATGGAACCGACAGGCTGCCTTACGATTCACTCTCATGATGACGATTTTCGATCTGCTCCAACTTTGAGCCGTCATTGTGAACGAACGGCTGGTCGTACAAACCTGTGGATGGTCTTAAAAATTCTAAAAAATAAACCCTATCTAGATATGAAATAAAAACTCCAATTCCAATAAACCAAAACATATTATGTTTAGGTTTATTGGAATTGGAGTTTTTATTTCATATCTAGATAGGGTTTATTTTTTAGAATTTTTAGGACCATCCACAGGTTTGTACGACCAGCCGTTCGTTCACAATGACGGCTCAAAGTTTATTATCTTCGATAATGAACCATTGGAATCGACCAAAGAAAAAAAATGTTTTAACTCCCCCAAACATTGGTTGGTTTACGTTTCAAGATACGTAGATTCAGAAAATCGAATTTGAAAAAATCCGTCCGTCCGCCGTACGCCGTCCGCGGCACTTTGCCCAGTTAGCGTTGAGCTAAAATATCGAAATTGTTTTTACGGGTTCCGACCCCACAATGAGCCTCGAAACTTTTCATAACCCTAGGTCAAGGGGAAGGGGGTCAGAACAAATTTTGAAATTTTCAAAACTCGAAAAATTCGAATGAAACGGTATATCTTTTATTTCATATTTAGATAGAGCTTATTTTTTAAAAATTTTCAAGACCATCCACAGCTTTGTACGACCAGCCGTTCGTTCACAATGACGGCTCAGAATTGGAGCAGATCGAAAATCGTCATCATGAGAGTGAATCGTAAGGCAGCCTGTCGGGTCCATTTTCAAACTGGCCCAGCTGATTCAAACATGACATGGTTTTCAAATATCGAGTTAATAAATAATATTTAATAATAATTATTAATAATTTACACTACTTGATAATAATTATTATGAATTAATGATAATGCGTAATAATAATTAATATCATTTAGTGATCTAGACAGAAGGGTGACCTGCATAAAGGAGATAATAAACCGTTGTGTCAAGAATTTGCAGAGTTTCTTGTATTCGTTTTCAATTGTTTTTTCAGTAAGTTATTAAGTTGACATTAATGTCAATATGTACATATTATTAACTTATTAAGTTGACATTATTGACAATAAATTATGTAGAGGGTAGACATTCGGTCAGACGTTCTTTAGTTTTTTCCCCTACTTCTCATGCGTATTTACTCGTATAGTATAGTACTCATAGCGCATAAATTTACTGGAGGTTCAACGTCCTCATATCTAGGGACGCGGGAGCGTCCCGCCCGCCAAGAAAACCGAAGCCCTGAAAACCGAAGCGACTGAGACACTGATTACGCGACGGAACAAGTTCGGGTTTTCACCATCCCGTAGCTCGGTCCCCTGAGTGTCTCGAGAGTTGATTTTTTGTACACCAACTCTCCAGGGGCACGTGAGGACGTAAAACAAATTTCAGCTCTTGGGAACATCAGGTGTCGGGGGTATAACAATTTTAAAACCATTATTTTTCACGTTTTTCGTGTTCTTCTTCTTCTTCTTCTTCTTCTTGTTGTCCTTGTCGTTGTTGTTCATTGACGGGGCTACAGCCCAGCAGACAAATCGGATCGAGCTGAAATTTTGCACACACGTTTGTTATGCTCCAAGGGAGTGCCTTTTGACCATTTTTTCTCCCTCCCCCCATTTCCCCCCAATTAGGGGGGAAATAGTGTTTTTTAGGAATTTCAAATGGTCATAACTCCTTCAAAATTGAAGCTTTTTCAGATTTTCTTTTTTAGTTGTGTTCAGCTTTTCAAACTGTTTAATTTGAGATCAAAAATGCTTCCTAAAAGGAAAAATAAAGGAGTTATGGTGATCTTTCTATTTTCAACAACAACTGCCGCATATATTGATGAAAATTGGTGCGGTTGGTCTTAAAATGTCCGCTAGGTTGTCTAGAATATGCTCAATAATTTTGAACTAAATCTCAATCGATTTGACTAATCCACAGCCAAAAATACGTGAATAAATTCCACATCTACTGATTTGGCTAATTTCCGAAAACATCAAAGTTGAACGGTGGTCAGAAAAATTGTCGTAGAGTGGCGCCTGTATAAGGATCGATAGGAAATTTAATGGGCTTTCGAATGAGGGTAGCACACTTTGCCACTTTTCCCAACGGTTCTCGAGTTATTCGCGATTTTTGGTATAAAAACGTGCGTTTTACGTTTTGCAAACTTTCTGTGGCCGCCGGTAGGTTCAATACCCGCTGGCGTGAAAGGATTTTTCACATACTTAGCCGTTGCGGCGGTCACCTGGTGGAATAACAAACAATAATTTCCAAAAAATAATTATTCTTGTCACAAAAAGAAGAAACAAAAAGGCAAATTAGTAGGCGTACTAATTTTTTTTTAATACATTTATTTCCAGGTAAACATAATAGGATTACAAAACATGTGAAAATAACTAAGGAAAATATTCCCCTATGAGGGCTAAAGCCCGAGTTAGGGAGAAGAGTTCAGTTCACAAATCACCTAATAAACATCAATTACTGAGAAGAAAAAAAAAAGGATTACAAAAAAGAAAAATTTGTTTTCTGAGCGACAATTCAATCTACAGCTAGTGTTACAGGTGTAGTAAAAAATTAATCAGAGTTTAAGAAATGAGTTTTTAAAATAATATTAGTACATTTTGGATAGTCTAGAAGCCTAAGTTTCAGCTCATTCGGTAATCGATTAAACGCCTTGGTCCCAAAATAACGATAGCCGTTCAAGCCCGCTGTAGCGGCGCAACGGGGGAGGACCATAGATCCAAAAACCTGGTAGCGGGTTGGCAGATTATGCCGAGGGAGCGAAAATGACTTTTCTCTCAAGACCTGCCGTATCGAGGAAACTTTCCTGAGTCTGAACATATCCAAGATATTTGTTTTTTTAAATAATGGAGGCGTATGTTCGAGATACCCACTGTAATTTTTTACTAAATTTTGACTAGGATAAAACTTCATTTAGGAAAACATTTACTAGTTACCTCGTAGGTACTTTTGTTAAATTGAACCGTATTGTATAAGTACCGCTCGAAAAGTAGCCATGCAAAAAGATGTGATATCCCCCAAAAACAACTCCGTTGTAAAAACTGACCCGCCAAAAAACCTCAGCCGCAAAAAGGAATGATATCCATTTTGCCCGCCAGCCACATATATAGGATGCTCGGTGCTTCGCACCTCGCTGTTGAGTGTGCATATAGAAACCTGATCCTCCTACCCCTAACCTCCACCGTCAATGTTTTCCTGTTCCCTGTCTCCTTCCGACAACCCTTTCTCACCCTTAGTCACCCTCGGTTTCACCTAATATGTTTCCTCTGTTACACCAGCAGGGAGCTTTACGCTTCTTTCAATGCTGTTGGCGGGAGCTTTTTGCCAGATGATATAGTTGTACCACCACTGATTACTCGTGACCACCAGTAATACTTATAATATAGTAATGCTTCAATTCAGGCTTGTTCATCCGGTAAAAAGCTCCCGCCAACAGCATTGAAAGAAGCGTAAAGCTCCCTGCTGGTGTAACAGAGGAAACATATTAGGTGAAACCGAGGGTGACTAAGGATGAGAAAGGGTTGTCGGAAGGAGACAGGGAACAGGAAAACATTGACGGTGGTGGTTAGGGGTAGGAGGATCAGGTTTCTATATGCACACTCAACAGCGAGGTGCGAAGCACCGAGCATCCTATATATGTGGCTGGCGGGCAAAATGGATATCATTCCTTTTTGCGGCTGAGGTTTTTTGGCTGGTCAGTTTTTACAACGGAGTTGTTTTTGGGGGATATCTAATTAACGCTACGCCACGATTCCAGTGTTCATTTCTATTTCCAATAATCCCACTGAAAAATTTCCCTCAAGATCAACTAGGTAGATCCGATCAGATCCCTTCAACAAGTGGAGTTAATATTAGATATTTATGCGCACAGGTAGACGGACTTCCCGTCCAGCCGGAGGTGTTTGGAATGGTATCAATGACCTCTTCACGACCCAAGTATTTAGGTCGTGCGGTAAACCTGACACCACTGTCTGGTGTCACATACCTAGTTACCTACTCCTGTATCGTCATTGTTTCTCGTGCTGTAATCCAGACGTTGCTATCACATTGTTTGCGGACCTTCTGTTTGTGCTGTCAGACTGGGTCATTATTCGGAGTCGTTTGTAGAAATCTGTTTGCGTTCATGGTCTAATTGATCCCTCTTTAAAGCCATCGCGGGCATTTTCCCTTTGGGGGCTGCTTTTGGATAACGGGGTATAGTCCTTATGTGTTAGATAGTACACTACACAATGCATTAAGAAAAACAAGAGTATTTGAAAAATCGTTCATTTCCACTGAAATACGAGTTCACTGTTAGACCGGTTTCGGCGATTAAACCATAGTCTAACCGTGTTCTCATATTTCAGTGGAAATAGACGATTTTTCGAATACTCTTGTAATTCTTAAGATGGGTTTCCACGATTTCGTCGCGAGTGATTTAGTTCGTATGGGTTGGTTAGTGGACGTTGTGAAGAAATCGCTGTTCTGAGACCGTATACCGTTACATCTGAATTTTTTGAGTTTTGAAATTTTCAAAATTTCAAAAATCGTGTTGAACCCCTTCCTCTCGCCCTAGGATTATGAAGAATTTCAAGGATCATTGTGGGGTTGGTCCGAACCCGTAAAAATTTTTTCGTAATTTTAGCTTTTTCGTAATTTTCGGTAAACCAACAAACTTTGAGGGGGGTTAAACAAATTTTTTCTTTGGTCGATTCCAATGGTTCATTATCGAAGATAATAAACCAAAACCTTTAAAATGAGGTGGCACTTGTCAGAATGTTTCATTTTGGGAATTTGTGAGAGATTCCCCCCCCCCCCTAAAACTCCTCAAAATCCTCCCTAATTTAGAGTGGCCCGATTCTGCCTATCTACGAACTTAGCCTGTCGATTCCCAAGACAGACTTTTTGTTCAATTTTGAACTTTTTATCTCAACGCTATCGAGAGTTATCGTCTGGAATGACACATACATAAATATATAAATATAACTTATGTAAAGCCCCCTACGTAAATCTGCTTACTACCATTGAGATAATATCCTAGCTGACATCAGCATGATGCTGACAGCATCCCAAGCTTATATAAGGAGCCAGCCCTGCGCGGCAAGTCAGTTGGTCTTACTCTTCAGACCGTTAGCTTCACAGTTATCATTCTCATCCCTGTAACTTGTGATCAAGAATGAAGTCCCTTTTTTTTTGAAAAGACGTTTTTGGAAGAACCAAATTTAGCTTATATAAATATAATATATAAATTTTGGTGTCTTTCGGCAGTGGATTCTGGATGGTCTGAAACGGATTTTGGTATGAAAATTCGAGTTTTAAAAATTTTGGATCGAGAACAATAGAGCTCTACATTTTCATCGAAAATTCGCTAATGGTGAATTATCATTCTTCTCTATTATTGGCCGTTTTATTCGATGTAATGAGCGAGTCAATTTGCTGTTGTCATCGTTTAGATATAGCTTTTTCAAATTGAATTCGTCCTTTTACAAAATGAATTAGTCCTTTTTTAAAATGAATTCGTCCTTTTTCAAAATGAATTCGTCCCTTTTCAAAATGAATTCGTCCCTTTTCAAAATGAATTAGTCCTATTACAAAATGAATTACCTATTACAAAATGAATTCGTCCTTTTACAAAATGAATTCGTCCTTCATAAAGAGGGACCAAATGATATGCAGATACCTTTTCTCGGAGAATAACAATTTATTGCATTGGTTTGCATAGTTAATAAATATGTAATACCTAGAAGAAATTTATAGCTTTTTCAAATTGAATTCGTCCTTTAACAAAATGAATTAGTCCATTTACAAAATGAATTAGTCGATTTACAAAATGAATTCGTCCTTTTCCAAAACGAATTCGTCCCTTTTCAAAATGAATTAGTCCTTTTTCAAAATGAATTAGTCCTTTTACAAAATGAATTAGTCCTTTTACAAAATGAATTCGTCCTTCATAAAGAGGGACCAAAAAAGATTTAATCTTGAAGGTAATAAGGGCGGCGTCTGGGGCTCTGGAAAACGGTGGCGGTAGGCATGCGGTCTTTATGCAAGGGCGCGGAAATCTTCTACATGTCATCCCTTATCTCCCGCACATCTTCTCAATGGAGCTCCTTTATACGTTGGCTTTGTATGAAAGTCTTGCCAACTTTCCGTAAATTTCTTATATTAATCATTCCTTGTAAACTTTGTAAATTTCTTCTAGGTATTACATATTTATTAACTATGCAAACCAATGCAATAAATTGTTATTCTCCGAGAAAAGGTATCTGCATATCATTTGGTCCCTCTTTATGAAGGACGAATTCATTTTGTAAAAGGACGAATTCATTTTGTAATAGGACTAATTCATTTTGTAATAGGACTAATTCATTTTGAAAAGGGACGAATTCATTTTGAAAAGGGACGAATTCATTTTGAAAAAGGACGAATTCATTTTAAAAAAGGACTAATTCATTTTGTAAAAGGACTAATTCAATTTGAAAAAGCTATACAAAGTTTACAAGGAATAATTGATATAAGAAATTTACGGAAAGTTGGCAAGACTTTCATACAAAGCCAACGTATAACAAGGTTTTTAGAGCGGTTTTTAATCTCAATTTAGAGGCTGCCCTGACGCTGCTCTAGGCATGAAGAAAAGCATATGCATAACAAAGTTGGTACAGTCATCGGGGGTGATCGCGGAGACACCCTCTATTATTGTTTCACGCAAAGGATGTTCTCCCGGACCAAGTGTCCCTCGAACGACGGTTTTAATTTTCGAAAACGCCTGCTCGACTGGATTGAGCATAGGCGAATATGGGGGTAGGAACTTGATGTTAATCTCGGTTGATTCTGACCACTGCTGGATTGCTTGTGCTCGGTGGATCCTGGCGTTGTCCATCAACAATACGTTATCTGAAACATTAAGTATACTAATAAGAACATAAACAAAGCCACATTGATTACTAATACAGTATCATTATTATTATTTAACAGGTTCGTGTGAATTGAAATGAAAAACAAAAGAAAAAAAAAGAGAAAATAGAGCAGCTAACCTGAGCCTTGCAGTTGTACTTCGAGCTCACGAAGAAAGTCGAGGAATAGTCGAGAAGATGTGCGGGAGATAAGGGATGACATGCCTTGCATAAGGGAGATAAGGGATTTCCGCGCCCTTGCATAAAAACCGCATGCCTACCGCCACCGTTTTCTAGAGCCCCAGACGCCGCCCTTATTACCTTCAAGATTTGGTCCCTCTTTATGAAGGACGAATTCATTTTGTAAAAGGACTAATTCATTTTGTAAAAGGACTAATTCATTTTGAAAAAGGACTAATTCATTTTGAAAAGGGACGAATTCGTTTTGGAAAAGGACGAATTCATTTTGTAAATCGACTAATTCATTTTGTAAATGGACTAATTCATTTTGTAAAAGGACGAATTCAATTTGAAAAAGCTATATATCTAACTTTGGACGTCAGAACTTAACAACAATAATTGTTAAATTATTAATTATTAATCGCAGACAGATGTTTCTTACGCCAGCAGCCACTGCAGATAGATACAGCCTATGCGTCCTAGCCGCTGAAATAACAGGTAGCGAACGCTAGAAGAAAAGGATGGGTTGTCAGTGATAAACGTGGATAAATCAACATTTACATAAATCTACATGGATCGTTAAAATGCTCGAGCTTGCGAGGTTCGATCCATTGCGAGCCGCGCTGGGTACAAAACATTATTCAAAAAGTCCTCTGACATCTGTTCCCTTTGACACCACCATTCTCTCCGTGATGCGAATTGAGATAGCCGCACGAACGCTTATCAGAACTAAACCTTTCGGAATGCTCAGGGGGAGAATTGCGTATGCGTTGAGTGGAAAATTCTCGCCGGTCGTTTCCCCCTAGAACGCGCTGCATTTTTCAGCATTAGTGCGCCATATATCTGTCGCGTGACGTAACTTCCGTGCGCGTTGGGTCGAATCAAAATCGCTTTCTCGGCAGCTGGTCCTAATTGAAAGCCTCCTTATGTAGAAGTCTCAACTAGGAGGTATCATTTCGCTGCCCTATGGTCGTTGATGATTATGTACAGAATCCCGTTGTAAATACAAATATTAAGTGTATAATATCAATTATTATTATTTACTGCCTACACCGTACACACAAGCCGTTCCTTATTTTGATGTAATTCGTATCACAAGGGAAATACCACTGTGGTATTGGGAATGAGTACCGACATACCAATCAATCGGAAATATCATTATTATCTGCGAAAATACCGATATCAATCACCCTCAACGTATTTTCGTATCCCGATATTTCGGTATTTATTTGTTTATCCCGGCTGTAGTTGGAGAAAAATCTTCTCTAACTACAGCCGGGATAAACAAACATTTAATGGAAACAACCAACTATCAAGCTGCAGATATTGTACAAGTAAAATTTCAGTTGTAAACTCTTAAATTTTCTCAAATTGTATATTTAAAATATCTGAGATAAAAAAAACTGCAAATTCTTGACACAACGGTTTATTAGGTATCTTCTTTGTACAGATCACCCTTCTGTCTAGATTACTGAATGATAGATTAATTATTATTATGCATTATCATTAATTATTAACAATTATTATCAATTAGTGTAAATTAATAATATTTATTGCTGGTTATTTATTTATTTATTGCTGGTTATTTAGCTCTTGATTAATACTATAACTATATAAATTGATACTATAACTATATAATTGATTTATAACTATATAAATGAGTATTAATTTAACTTAATTTAACATAATTTAACATAACTGTTAACATAATTTAACATAAATGTTAACATAATTTAATTTATGTTATTAATAGATGTAGTAAACAATGCCGCTTGTTTACTCAGAATTTGGACTATCAAAATTCAAACATTCCGAATCACTGAAAGCAGCAAACAGAATAAGAAAGAGCGGCTAAAGCATGTTCCATGTTTCTTGAATTTTAGCCGTAGGCTCTAAGCGAAAAGCAACCGGGGGCGCAGCGCCAAGTTTTTTATTCGATTTTCTGAATCTGCGTATCTTGAAACGTAAACCAACAAATTTTTGTTCATTATCTTCTTTGTACAGATCACCGTTCTGTTTAGATCATTAGGTCTAAATGTCTAGATCCTAAATGTTAGATTAATTATTATTATGAATTATCACTAATAATTAGTGATAAAATTATTAATAATTATTATTGATAATTTTATCAAGTACCTAGTAAAAATTATTATAATTTATTGTTAGGTATTAATCATTTGTATTTATTATTAATAATTATTATTATTAATTATGATAAATTAATACCATATAATTCTGAGGTTTTTAATACTATAATAATTTTTCTATAAAAGAAGTACCTACCAACAAACATTCGAAATTACCTTCATTTCCGTAGCACGAAAAGTATTTCAGAACAAAAAACTCGACATCACTAAAACCATATGATGTTCCAAACAGCTAGTTAGTATGAAAATCGAGTCGACCTGTATTTAATCGACCTGCTTTTCAACCGTTTGATTCACGATCGCGTCGACAGGCTCAACCTTTGAGCCGTCATTGTGAACGAACGGCTGGTCGTACAAAGCTGCGGATGGTCGTGAAACATTCTACGGAACAAACTCTATCTAAATATGAAATAAAAAACATACCGTTCAATATGAATTTTTAGAGATATGAAATTTTCAAAATTTCAAAATTCGTTTTGAACCCCTTCCCCTTGACCTAGGGTTATGAAAAGTTTCGAGGACCATTGTGAGGTTGGTCGAAACCCATAAAAAAAATTTCGTAATTTTAACTCAACGCTAACTGGGCAAAGTGGCGCTGACGGCGTACGGCGGACGGACGGATTTTTTTTTTTATTCGATTTTCTGAATCTACGCATCTTGAAACGTAAACCAACAAATTTTGAGGGGGGTTAAAAAAAATTTTTCTTTGGGCGATTCCAATGGTTCATTATCGAAGATAATAAACCAAAATCCGTACGCCGTCCGTGCACCGAGAAAACGTTGAACTTGATTCAACAATAATATCGTTGAATCAAGTATAAAATATGCATAGAATAGCGCCAAGAATAAAACTCTGCAAATTCTTGACACAACGGTTTATTATCTTCCTTGTGCAGATCACCCTTCTGTCTATACCAGACTGTGTTGCAAATCGGCACCATACCATATTCTCACCGTACTCATACCATACCATACGAATTTCTTTTCTATGTTATCATACTGTACTAAATCATACATACAATAATATACCTTACCATACTCATACCATGTCATACAAACCGAGTGAATATTGAAATGTCATCCATTTCTGACCTATATTTAAAATTTCAAGTATCTAGCTCATCATCAAAATTTAATTTGTTTAAACAAATAGGTATTATTTAAACAATTATACAGACAAGAAACCGAGTGAATATTGCATTGTGATCCATTTCTGACCTATATTTAAAATTTCAAGTATCTAGCTCATCATCAAATTTTAATTTGTTTAAACAAATAGGTATTATTTAAACAATTTTACAGATGAGAAACCGGGTGAATATTGCAATGTGGTCTATCCCCGACTCATGGTTAAAATTTCTAGACTGTAGTTTACCGGGAAGATGAAACAAGGTAGTTTTATTCTGGGCGTCTGAGGGTTGGGTCACATAACGGCCGTTTTCGACGCGAAAGATTAGTGTTTTTCCTAAACCTTTGCGCGCTCACTGTGAACGAACGGCTGGTCGCACAAAAATCCAATTGGTCTTAAAAGATTCAACTTTTATGAAGTCAACTTTTTTTCGTTTTCACGAAGTATTTGAGGCGACAATTGCTCTTCTTGAAGGTCCATTCGAACTCAAATCAACACCTCGAGTCGATATGAAGTCGACTTTTTTTCGATTTCACGAAGTATTTGAGTCGACAATTGCTCTTCTTGAAGGTCCATTCGAACTCAAATCAACACCTCGAGTCGATATGAAGTCAACTTTTTTTCGTTTTCACGAAGTATTTGAGTCGACAATTGCTCTTCTTGAAGGTCCATTCGAACTCAAATCAACACCTCGAGTCGATATGAAGTCAACTTTTTTTCGTTTTCACGAAGTATTTGAGTCGACAATTGCTCTTCTTGAAGGTCCATTCGAACGCAAATCAACACCTCTAGTCGATATGAAGTCAACTTTTTTTCGTTTTCACGAAGTACTTGAGTCGACAATTGGTCTTCTTGAAGGTCCATTCGAACTCAAATAAACACCTCGAGTCGATATGAAATCAACTTTTTTTCGTTTTCACGAAGTATTTGAGTCGACAATTGCTCTTCTTGAAGGTCCATTCGAACTCGAATCAACACCTCGAGTCGATATGAAGTCAAATTTTTTTCGTTTTCACGAAGTATTTGAGTCGACAATTGGGCTTCTTGAAGGTCCATTCGAACTCAAATAAACACCTCGAGTCGATATGAAGTCAACTTTTTTTCGTTTTCACGAAGTATTTGAGTCGACAATTGGTCTTCTTGAAGGTCCATTCGAACTCAAATCAACACCTCGAGTCGATATGAAGTCGACTTTTTCTCGTTTTCACGAAGTATTTGAGTCGACAATTGCTCTTCTTGAAGGTCCATTCGAACTAAAATCAACACCTCAAGTCGATATGAATCCAACTTTTTTTTCGTTTTCACGAAGTATTTGAGTCGACAATTACTCTTCTTGAAGGTCCATTCGAACTCAAATCAACACCTCGAGTCGATATGAAGTCGACTTTTTTTCGTTTTCACGAAGTATTTGAGTCGACAATTGCTCTTCTTGAAGGTCCATTCGAACTCAAATCAACACCTCTAGTCGATATGAAGTCAACTTTTTTTCGTTTTCACGAAGTATTTGAGTCGACAATTGCTCTTCTTGAAGGTCCATTCGAACTCAAATCAACACCTCTAGTCGATATGAAGTCAACTTTTTTTCGCTTTCACGAAGTATTTGAGTCGACAATTGGTCTTGTTGAAGGTCCATTCGAACTCAAATCAACACCTCGAGTCGATATGAAGTCAACTTTTTTTCGTTTCCACGAAGTATTTGAGTCGACAATTGCTCTTCTTGAAGGTCCATTCGAACTCAAATCAACACCTCGAGTCGATATGAAGTCAACTTTTTTTCGTTTTCACGAAGTATTTGAGTCGACAATTGCTCTTCTTGAAGGTCCATTCGAACTCAAATCAACACCTCGAGTCGATATGAAGTCAACTTTTTTTCGTTTTCACGAAGTATTTGAGTCGACAATTGCTCTTCTTGAAGGTCCATTCGAACGCAAATCAACACCTCTAGTCGATATGAAGTCAACTTTTTTTCGTTTTCACGAAGTACTTGAGTCGACAATTGGTCTTCTTGAAGGTCCATTCGAACTCAAATAAACACCTCGAGTCGATATGAAATCAACTTTTTTTCGTTTTCACGAAGTATTTGAGTCGACAATTGCTCTTCTTGAAGGTCCATTCGAACTCGAATCAACACCTCGAGTCGATATGAAGTCAAATTTTTTTCGTTTTCACGAAGTATTTGAGTCGACAATTGGGCTTCTTGAAGGTCCATTTGAACTCAAATAAACACCTCGAGTCGATATGAAGTCAACTTTTTTTCGTTTTCACGAAGTATTTGAGTCGACAATTGGTCTTCTTGAAGGTCCATTCGAACTCAAATCAACACCTCGAGTCGATATGAAGTCGACTTTTTCTCGTTTTCACGAAGTATTTGAGTCGACAATTGCTCTTCTTGAAGGTCCATTCGAACTAAAATCAACACCTCAAGTCGATATGAATCCAACTTTTTTTTCGTTTTCACGAAGTATTTGAGTCGACAATTACTCTTCTTGAAGGTCCATTCGAACTCAAATCAACACCTCGAGTCGATATGAAGTCGACTTTTTTTCGTTTTCACGAAGTATTTGAGTCGACAATTGCTCTTCTTGAAGGTCCATTCGAACTCAAATCAACACCTCTAGTCGATATGAAGTCAACTTTTTTTCGTTTTCACGAAGTATTTGAGTCGACAATTGCTCTTCTTGAAGGTCCATTCGAACTCAAATCAACAACTCTAGTCGATATGAAGTCAACTTTTTTTCGCTTTCACGAAGTATTTGAGTCGACAATTGGTCTTGTTGAAGGTCCATTCGAACTCAAATCAACACCTCGAGTCGATATGAAGTCAACTTTTTTTCGTTTCCACGAAGTATTTGAGTCGACAATTGCTCTTCTTGAAGGTCCATTCGAACTCAAATTAACACCTCGAGTCGATATGAAGTCGACTTTTTTTCGATTTCACGAAGTAGGTATTTGAGTCGACAATTGCTCTTCTTGAAGGTCCATTCGAACTCAAATCAACACCTCGAGTCGATATGAAGTCGACTTTTTTTCGTTTTCACGAAGTATTTGAGTCGACAATTGCTCTTCTTGAAGGTCCATTCGAACTCAAATCAACACCTCGAGTCGATATGAAGTCAACTATTTTTCGTTTTCACGAAGTATTTGAGTCGACAATTGGTCTTCTTGAAGGTCCATTCGAACTCAAATAAACACCTCGAGTCGATATGCAGTCAACTTTTTTTCGTTTTCTCGCAGTATTCGAAGCGACAATTGGTCTTCTTGAAGGTCCATTCGAACTCAAATAAACACCTCGAGTCGATATGAAGTCAACTTTTTTTCGTTTTCACGAAGTATTTGAGTCGACAATTGCTCTTCTTGAAGGTCCATTCGAACTCAAATTAACACCTCGAGTCGATATGAAGTCGACTTTTTTTCGTTTTCACGAAGTATTTGAGTCGACAATTGGTCTTCTTGAAGGTCCATTCGAACTCAAATCAACACCTCGAGTCGATATGAAGTCAACTTTTTTTCGTTTTCACGAAGTATTTGAGTCGACAATTGCTCTTCTTGAAGGTCCATTCGAACTCAAATTAACACCTCGAGTCGATATGAAGTCGACTTTTTTTTGATTTCACGAAGTATTTGAGTCGACAATTGCTCTTCTTGAAGGTCCATTCGAACTCAAATCAACATCTCGAGTCGATATGAAGTCGACTTTTTTTCGTTTTCACGAAGTATTTGAGTCGACAATTGCTCTTCTTGAAGGTCCATTCGAACTCAAATCAACACCTCGAGTCGATATGAAGTCAACTATTTTTCGTTTTCACGAAGTATTTGAGTCGACAATTGGTCTTCTTGAAGGTCCATTCGAACTCAAATAAACACCTCGAGTCGATATGAAGTCAACTTTTTCTCGTTTTCACGAAGTATTTGAGTCGACAATTGCTCTTCTTGAAGGTCCATTCGAACTCAAATCAACACCTCGAGTCGATATGAAGTCAACTATTTTTCGTTTTCACGAAGTATTTGAGTCGACAATTGGTCTTCTTGAAGGTCCATTCGAACTCAAATAAACACCTCGAGTCGATATGAAGTCAACTTTTTTTCGTTTTCACGAAGTATTCGAGTCGACAATTGGTCTTCTTGAAGGTCCATTCGAACTCAAATAAACACCTCGAGTCGATATGAAGTCAACTTTTTTTCGTTTTCACGAAGTATTTGAGTAGACAATTGCTCTTCTTGAAGGTCCATTCGAACTCAAATCAACACCTCGAGTCGATATGAAGTCGACTTTTTTTCGTTTTACCGAAGTATTTGAGTCGAAAATTGCTCTTCTTGAAGGTCCATTCGAACTCAAATCAACACCTCTAGTCGATATGAAGTCAACTTTTTTTGGTTTTCACGAAGTATTTGAGTCGACAATTGGTCTTGTTGAAGGTCCATTCGAACTCAAATCAACACCTCGAGTCGATATGAAGTCAACTTTTGGTTTATTATATTCGATAATGAACCATTGGAATCGCCCAAAGAAAAAAAAATTTTAACCCCCCCTCAAAATTTGTTGGTTTACGTTTCAAGATACATACGTAGATTCAGAAAATCGAATAAAAAAAAATCCGTCCGTCCGCCGTCCGCGGCACTTTGCCTAGTTAGCGTTGAGTTAAAATTACGAAATTTGGTTTCTGGGTTTGGACCAGCCCCACAATGATCCACGAAACTTTTCATAACCCTAGGTCAAGGGGAAGGGGTTCAAAACGAATTTTGAAATTTTGAAAATTCCATATCTCGAAAAATTCCCATCAAACGGTATGTTTTTTATTTCATATTTAGATAGAGTTTGTTCCGTAGAATTTTTTAAGACCATCCGCAGCTTTGTACGACCAGCCGTTCGTTCACAATGACGGCTCAAAGATTGTGCCTCACAACACGATCATGAATCAAACTGTTGAAATACAGGTCCATTTTCATACTAACAAGCTCTTTGGAACATCATATGGCTTAAGTGATGTCGAGTTTGTTGTTCTGAGGTGCGTTTCGTGCTACGGAAATGAAGGTAATTTCGAATGTTTGTTGGTATAATATTATATATTACCGACGTAGTATTAAAAACCCCAGAATTATATCGTATTAAATAATCATAATTAATAATAATTATTATCAATAATAAATACGAATTATTAATACCTGTTCGGCCCTTGTGAGGCCTCAGTTTCCTTCCTCCATGCGCCTTAGCTTTCCCTTATTCCATGACCCAGTTAGTTCCGTAGCCCACTAGCGCCCCGACCATTCACTATACTATACATTACCACCGAATAACAACACTAATACTATTCACCCGACACATAATATTTCCAGATTATTATTTACCGAATTATAAATGCCAGTTGGGGTAACATGCTGAGAAAACGGGCAATGAAGTACCAACATATTAATTACATTGCAAAACTGCGTCGTGTGACGCCATGTTTCCCCCCCCCCCCCCCCCCCCCGAACAGTCAGTCTGTCTTCGACTCATACCAGTGTAACTTCGCGTTCCCCAATTTCCAATGTTTTACCGATAATACTTCCAAATAAAATACCGATTTCCCGACGCAATTGTTTCGCTGACTAATTCCCGAGACTACTTTACATGGTGCCGAAACCCATTAAACGGTAATCGCGCGTGTGAGTTTCCGCGATTGCCTTCATGAAACCAGTTTTTGAAACCAACCAGCCCGACGCCATCTTTCTGCAACTTCCGAAATCAATTGCCCGACTCGATGTCAATATCATATTATGTTCTCCCAAAAGAAGAATCTCCCGACAACCCAACGTCATCTTGACTTCCTTCGTTCCCGTGAACAACGCAATCACATACTACCTCGGAATGTACGATCATCAAATCGAGACCAATCTACCAATCTACCATTCTTCCATCCACAAGCGAACTTATTCACCCGATCCGGCCCTGAAGCCCCTCCAAAACCGATTTCCGAGGTCAGTACCGAAACCAAGCATCCGTGGTCCAACCCGAAATTGCCCTTGCTGTGACTGCGGGCATTTTTTGTTTCGCTGTCCAGAGTTTCTCCAGTTACGCTACACCGACCAGATGAACTTCCAAAGCGCCTCCAAGGTGCCCTCAACGATTCCAAGAACGAAAACCATCGTCACCGAAGAACCCGACACATCTACCTCATGCGGTCACGTAAGCCCTATTGTTATTTCTCAAACCATGTTACCCCTACCAGACCGACATGTAAACTTATTCCCGCGACACTACAATTTTCATTGTACATACTATTCCAAAAATATTCCAAAAAATACTTTACCAAAAAATTCCAAATATTCCAAAAAAATACTTTACCAAAACAATTCCAAATATTCCAAAAAATCCTTTACAGCTTCCCAAAAATTCTGCCATTCCAAAAATTCCAAAAAATTCCAATAATTCCAAAAAATACATGGTTTACTTAAATATTTTCCAAACATTTCCAATCCTAAAATTCCAAAACATTCCAATACTTCCAAAAATTCCGCCATTCCAAAAATTCCAATACTTCCAAAAAATTCTTCCAATCCAAAAATTCCAGAAAATTCCAATACTTCCAAAAATTCCGCCATTCCAAAAATTCCAAAAAATACTTTACATGGTTTACTTAAAAAACTTCCAAAAATTCCAAAAAATACCTTACATGGCTTACCTAAATACTTTCCAAAAAAAAAAAATCCGATACTTCCAAAAAATACTTTACAACTTTCCAAAAAATTCCGCCATTCCAAAATTCCAAAAATTTTCCCCTAAATTTGTCGCCTTTATAGTGTTAGAAAACCCGAGTTCCCCATCACCGACGTATTCCTTCCCGATTACCCACTGGCCAGAAGTTTCCAAACTTCCGTTGGCAGATCCCAATTTTAACAGGCGTCACAAAATTGATATCATATTCAGTGGTGCAATTTTGGACGATATTTCCTTTAACATAGACCCGATCATATTTGACGATTCTCCCAAATTTACCAGAACGAAATTTATCACTTTCCCGAGGAAAAACCGAGTTACATTTCACCATTCTGTAACCGATAATGAACGACCTCTCGTTACTTTCCCTAGTGAACATACCGAAGCATAGAAACGATGTTCCCCAAAATAAACTTTCCAAAATCCCGACGCTACAAGCTGCCTATACATCATTTTTGCATGAATATATTTTCCTAGGACAATGTGTCTCAACAATCACTCCCAACTGCACCGACATCCCGACTTCTTCCTGCTCCTATGTCTTCCGATACCTTCCTACGTTCCTGCTGCCACCTTTCGCCCCCGGGGTGCTCCCTTGGGGGGGGGGGGGAGGATGTTCGGCCCTTGTGAGGCCTCAGTTTCCTTCCTCCATGCGCCTTAGCTTTCCCTTATTCCATGACCCAGTTAGTTCCGTAGCCCACTAGCGCCCCGACCATTCACTATACTATACATTACCACCGAATAACAACACTAATACTATTCACCCGACACATAATATTTCCAGATTATTATTTACCGAATTATAAATGCCAGTTGGGGTAACATGCTGAGAAAACGGGCAATGAAGTACCAACATATTAATTACATTGCAAAACTGCGTCGTGTGACGCCATGTTTCCCCCCCCCCCCCCCCCCCCCCGAACAGTCAGTCTGTCTTCGACTCATACCAGTGTAACTTCGCGTTCCCCAATTTCCAATGTTTTACCGATAATACTTCCAAATAAAATACCGATTTCCCGACGCAATTGTTTCGCTGACTAATTCCCGAGACTACTTTACAATACCTAACAATAAATTATAATAATTTTCAGTAGGTACTTGATGAAATTGTTAATAATTAGTGATAATTGATAATAATAATTAATCTAACATTTAGGATCTAGACATTTAGACCTAGTGATCTAGACAGATGGGTGATCTGTACAAAGAAGATAATGAACCGTTGTGTCAAGAATTTGCAGAGTTTTTTGGTTTATTATCTTCGATAATGAACCATTGGAATCGCCCAAAGAAAAAAAAAATTTTAACCCCCCCTCAAAATTTGTTGGTTTACGTTTCAAGATACGTAGATTCAGAAAATCGAATTAAAAAAAATCCGTCCGTCCGCCGTACGCCGTCCGCCGTCCGAGGCACTTTGTCCAGTTAGCGTTGAGTTAAAATTACGAAATTTGGTTTCTGGGTTTGGACCAGCCCCACAATGATCCACGAAACTTTTCATAACCCTAGGTCAAGGGGAAGGGGTTCAAAACGAATTTTGAAATTTTGAAAATTCCATATCTCGAAAAATTCCCATCAAACGGTATGTTTTTTATTTCATATTTAGATAGAGTTTGTTCCGTAGAATTTTTTAAGTCCATCCGCAGCTTTGTACGACCAGCCGTTCGTTCACAATGACGGCTCAAAGATTGTGCCTCACAACACGATCATGAATCAAACTGTTCAAATACAGGTCCATTTTCATACTAACAAGCTCTTTGGAACATCATATGGCTTAAGTGATGTCGAGTTTGTTGTTCTGAGGTGCGTTTCGTGCTACGGAAATGAAGGTAATTTCGAATGTTTGTTGGTAGGTACTTCTTTTATAGAAAAATTATTACCGACGTAGTATTAAAAACCCCAGAATTGTATCGTATTAATTAATCATAATTAATAATAATAATTAGTAATTATAAATACGAATTATCAATACCTAACAATAAATTATAATAATTTTCAGTAGGTACTTGATAAAATTGTTAATAATTAGTGATAATTGACAATAATAATTAATCTGACATTTAGAATCTAGACATTTAGACCTAGTGATCTAGACAGAAGGGTGATCTGTACAAAGAAGATAATGAACCGTTGTGTCAAGAATTTGCAGAGTTTTTATTCGATTTTCTGAATCTACGTGTCTTGAAACGTAAACCAACAAATTTTGAGGGGGGGTTAAAAAATTTTTTTTCTTTGGGCGATTCCAATGGTTCATTATCGAAGATAATAAACCAAAAATCCGTCCGTCCGCCGTACGCCGTACGCCGTCCCCCGTACGCCGTACGCCGTCCGCGCCACTTTGCCCAGTTAGCGTTGAGTTAAAATTACGAAATTCGGTTTCTGGGTTTGCACCAGCCCCACAATGGTCCTCGAAACTTTTCATAACCCTAGGACAAGGGGAAGGGGTTCAAAACGAAATTTAAAATTTCGACGATGTCATATCTCAAAATATTTAACTGAAACGTGTAATTTTCAGTTCACTTTTGAATGACCTAAAAAATTACGAATCTTTTAAGACCAATTGGATTTTTGTGCGACCAGCCGTTCGTTCACAGTGGTCCTCGAAACTTTTCATAACCCTAGGTCAAGGGGAAGGGGTTCAAAACGAACTTTGAAATTTCGACAATGTCATATCTCTAAAAATTCTCATGAAAAGGTGTAATTTTTAGTTCGCCTTAGAATGACCTGAAAAATTACGAATCTTTTAAGACCAATTGGATTTTTGTGCGTCCAGCCGTTCGTTCACAGTGAGCGCGCAAAGGTTTAGGAAAAACACTAATCTTTCGCGTCGAAAACGGCCGTGATGTGACCCAACCCTCAGACGCCCAGAATAAAACTACCTTTTGTCATCTTCCCGGTAAACTACAGTCTAGAAATTTTAACCGTGAGTCGGGGATAGACCACATTGCAATATTTACTCGGTTTCTCATCTGTAAAATTGTTTAAATAATACCTTTTTGTAATAATACAAATTAAATTTTGAGGATGAGCTATTGACTTGATATTTTAAAAATAGGTCAGAACTGGATCACAGAACTGGATTCACTCGGTTTCTTGTCTGTGAAATTGTTTAAATAATACCTATTTGTTTAAACAAATTAAATTTTGATGATGAGCTAGATACTTGAAATTTTAAATATAGGTCAGAAATGGATGACATTTCAATATTCACTCGGTTTGTATGACATGGTATGAGTATGGTATGGTATATTATTGTATGTATGATTTGGAATAATACAGTATGGTATGATAGGAAAGAAATTCGTATGGTATGGTATGAGTACGGTGAGAAAATGGTATGGTACCGATTTGCAACACAGTCTGGTATAGACAGAAGGGTGATCTGAACAAGGAAGATAATAAACCGTTGTGTCAAGAATTTGCAGAGTTTTGGTTTATTATCTTCGATAATGAACCATTGGAATCGCCCAAAGAAAAAAAAATTTTAACCCCCCCTCAAAATTTGTTGGTTTACGTTTCAAGGTACGTAGATTCAGAAAATCGAATAAAAAAAAATCCGTCCGTCCGCCGTACGCCGTCCGCCGTACGCCGTCCGCGGCACTTTGCCTAGTTAGCGTTGAGATAAAATTACGAAATTCGGTTTCTGGGTTTGCACCAGCCCCACAATGGTCCTCGAAACTTTTCATAACCCTAGGACAAGGGGAAGGGGTTCAAAACGAAATTTAAAATTTCGACGATGTCATATCTCAAAATATTTAACTGAAACGTGTAATTTTCAGTTCACTTTTGAATGACCTAAAAAATTACGAATCTTTTAAGACCAATTGGATTTTTGTGCGACCAGCCGTTCGTTCACAGTGGTCCTCGAAACTTTTCATAACCCTAGGTCAAGGGGAAGGGGTTCAAAACGAACTTTGAAATTTCGACAATGTCATATCTCTAAAAATTCTCATGAAAAGGTGTAATTTTTAGTTCGCCTTAGAATGACCTGAAAAATTACGAATCTTTTAAGACCAATTGGATTTTTGTGCGTCCAGCCGTTCGTTCACAGTGAGCGCGCAAAGGTTTAGGAAAAACACTAATCTTTCGCGTCGAAAACGGCCGTGATGTGACCCAACCCTCATACGCCCAGAATAAAACTACCTTTTGTCATCTTCCCGGTAAACTACAGTCTAGAAATTTTAACCGTGAGTCGGGGATAGACCACATTGCAATATTTACTCGGTTTCTCATCTGTAAAATTGTTTAAATAATACCTTTTTGTAATAATACAAATTAAATTTTGAGGATGAGCTATTGACTTGATATTTTAAAACTCTGCAAATTCTTGACACAACGGTTTATTATCTTCCTTGTGCAGATCACCCTTCTGTCTATACCAGACTGTATTGCAAATCGGCACCATACCATATTCTCACCGTACTCATACCATACCATACGAATTTCTTTCGTATCATACCATACTGTATTATACCAAATCATACATACGATAATATACCATACCATACTCATACCATGTCATACAAACCGAGTGAATAATGAAATGTCATCCATTTCAGACCTATATTTAAAATTTCAAGTATCTAGCTCATCATCAACATTTAATTTGTTTAAACAAATAGGTATTATTTAAACAATTTTACAGACAAGAAACCGAGTGAATATTGCATTGTGATCCAGTTCTGACCTATTTTTAAAATTTCAAGTCAATAGCTCATCATCAAAATTTAATTTGTATTATTACAAAAAGGTATTATTTAAACAATTTTACAGATGAGAAACCGAGTAAATATTGCAATGTGGTCTATCCCCGACTCACGGTTAAAATTTCTAGACTGTAGTTTACCGGGAAGATGAAAAAAGGTAGTTTTATTCTGGGCGTCTGGTGGTTGGGTCACATAACGGCCGTTTTCGGCGCGAAAGTTTAGTGTTTTTCCTAAACCTTTGCGCGCTCACTGTGAACGAACAGCTGGTCGCACAAAAATCCAATTGGTCTTAAAAGATTCGTTATTTTTCAGGTCATTCAAAAGTGAACTAAACATTACACGGTTCAGTTAAATATTTGGAGATATGACATTGTCGAAATTTTAAATTTCGTTTTGAACCCCTTCCCCTTGACCTAGGGTTATGAAAAGTTTCGATGATCATTGTGGGGCTGGTCCAAAACCAGAAACCAAATTTCGTAATTTTAGCTCAACGCTAACTGGGCAAAACGGCGTGGACGGCGGACGGCGTACGGGGGACGGCGTACGGCGTACGGTGTACGGCGTACGGCGTACGGCGGACGGACGGATTTTTTTTTATTCGATTTTCTGAATCTACGTGTCTTGAAACGTAAACCAACAAATTTTGAGGGGGGGTTAAAAAAATTTTTTCTTTGGGCGATTCCAATGGTTCATTATCGAAGATAATAAACCAAAATAGGTCAGAACTGGATCACAGAACTGGATTCACTCGGTTTCTTGTCTGTGAAATTGTTTAAATAATACCTATTTGTTTAAACAAATTAAATTTTGATGATGAGCTAGATACTTGAAATTTTAAATATAGGTCAGAAATGGATGACATTTCAATATTCACTCGGTTTGTATGACATGGTATGAGTATGGTATGGTATATTATTGTATGTATGATTTGGAATAATACAGTATGGTATGATAGGAAAGAAATTCGTATGGTATGGTATGAGTACGGTGAGAAAATGGTATGGTACCGATTTGCAACACAGTCTGGTATAGACAGAAGGGTGATCTGAACAAGGAAGATAATAAACCGTTGTGTCAAGAATTTGCAGAGTTTTGGTTTATTATCTTCGATAATGAACCATTGGAATCGCCCAAAGAAAAAAAAATTTTAACCCCCCCTCAAAATTTGTTGGTTTACGTTTCAAGGTACGTAGATTCAGAAAATCGAATAAAAAAAAATCCGTCCGTCCGCCGTACGCCGTCCGCGGCACTTTGCCTAGTTAGCGTTGAGATAAAATTACGAAATTCGGTTTCTGGGTTTGGACCAGCCCTACAATGGTCCTCGAAACTTTTCATAACCCTAGGTCAAGGGGAAGGGGTTCAAAATGAAATTCAAAATTTCGACAATGTCATATCTCAAAATATTTAACTGAACCGTGCAATGTATAGTTCACTTTTGAATGACCTGAAAAATTACGAATCTTTTAAGACCAATTGGATTTTTGTGCGACCAGCCGTTCGTTCACAGTAAGCGCGCAAAGGTTTAGGAAAAACACTAAACTTTCGCGTCGAAAACGGCCGCTACGCGGGTCAACCTCCAGACGCCCAGAATAAAACTACCTTTTTTCATCTTCCCGGTAAACTACTGTCTAGAAATTTTAACCGTGAGTCGGGGATAGACCACATTGCAATATTCACCCGGTTTCTCATCTGTAAAACTGTTTAAATAATACCTATTTGTTTAAACAAATTAAATTTTGATGATGAGCTAGACACTTGAAATTTTAAATATAGGTCAGAAATGGATCACAATGCAATATTCACTCGGTTTCTTGTCTGTAAAATTGTTTAAATAATACCTATTTGTTTAAACAAATTAAATTTTGATGATGAGCTAATTACTTGAAATTTTAAATATAGGTCAGAAATGGATCACAATGCAATATTCACTCGGTTTCTTGTCTGTAAAATTGTTTAAATAATACCTATTTGTTTAAACAAATTAAATTTTGATGATGAGCTAGATACTTGAAATTTTAAATATAGGTCAGAAATGGATGACATTTCAATATTCACTCGGTTTGTATGACATGGTATGAGTATGGTAAGGTATATTATTGTATGTATGATTTAGTACAGTATGGTAAGATAGAAAAGAAATTCGTATGGTATGAGTACGGTGAGAATATGGTATGGTACCGATTTGCAACACAGTCTGGTATAGACAAAAGGGTGATCTGCACAAGGAAGATAATAAACCGTTGTGTTAAGAATTTGCAGAGTTTTTTGGTTTATTATCTTCGATAATGAACCATTGGAATCGCCCAAAGAAAAAAAAATTTTAACCCCCCCTCAAAATTTGTTGGTTTACGTTTCAAGATACGTAGATTCAGAAAATCGAATAAAAAAAAATCCGTTCGTCCGCCGTACGCCGTACGCCGTCCCCCGTACGCCGTACGCCGTCCGCGCCACTTTGCCCAGTTAGCGTTGAGTTAAAATTACGAAATTCGGTTTCTGGGTTTGGACCAGCCCCACAATGGTCCTCGAAACTTTTCATAACCCTAGGTCAAGGGGAAGGGGTTCAAAACGAAATTTAAAATTTCGACAATGTCATATCTCAAACTATTTAACTGGAACGTGTAATTTTCAGTTCACTTTTGAATGACCTAAAAATTACGAATCTTTTAAGACCAATTGGATTTTTGTGCGACCAGCCGTTCGTTCACAGTGAGCGCGCAAAGGTTTAGGAAAAACACTAATCTTTCGCGTCGAAAACGGCCGTTATGTGACCCAACCCTCAGACGCCCAGAATAAAACTACCTTTTGTCATCTTCCCGGTAAACTACAGTCTAGAAATTTTAACCGTGAGTCGGGGATAGACCACATTGCAATATTTACTCGGTTTCTCATCTGTAAAATTGTTTAAATAATACCTTTTTGTAATAATACAAATTAAATTTTGATGATGAGCTATTGACTTGAAATTTTAAAAATAGGTCAGAACTGGATCACAGAACTGGATTCACTCGGTTTCTTGTCTGTAAAATTGTTTAAATAATACCTATTTGTTTAAACAAATTAAATTTTGATTATGAGCTGGATACTTGAAATTTTAAATATAGGTCAGAAATGGATGACATTTCAATATTCACTCGGTTTGTATGACATGGTATGAGTATGGTATGGTATATTATTGTATGTATGATTTGGTATAATACAGTATGGTATGATAGGAAAGAAATTCGTATGGTATGGTATGAGTACGGTGAGAATATGGTATGGTGCCAATTTGCAATACAGTCTGGTATAGACAGAAGGATGATCTGCACAAGGAAGATAATAAACCGTTGTGTCAAGAATTTGCAGAGTTTTTTATTCGATTTTCTGAATCTACGTGTCTTGAAACGTAAACCAACAAATTTTGAGGGGGGGGTTAAAATTTTTTTTTCTTTGGGCGATTCCAATGGTTCATTATCGAAGATAATAAACCAAAATGCTTAAATTATACTAAACTTGGTTTCAGTATCTTAAACTTGATTCAAGAGTATACTCCCATCTTGAACAAAGGATTCTCTATACTTGAATGAACGATACTAACATACTCTTAGTAAAAAAATATTTTCCCATGCCGGAATCGAACCTGGGACTTCTGGGTGATAGCCTGATATCCTAACCACTAAACCAGATTTCAAGATTCAAGATTCGAGATTCAAGATATTTTATTTGCAGAAGTATTTACATTTTAGTACATGTAGTCATAATATTAATTTTTTACAATACCGGCCTATTGGCCTCAAATGTTTATTAGACTTAATAATAATATAGTTGTAATGACAGGAATATTTAAAGTTATAAAAATACATATGCTTAAAAGAGAAAATAAGTATACAAAAACTCTTTGACAGGAGGAGTGATCTAAAAATTATATACATTTAACACGATTTACAATTTATACAAATTTATATACATATTTACAAGGTAATTTACATTATTTACAAATTTACAATATTTACAAATTAACGAGTGAGCTCAGCGCCGTCTTGAATTGGATCCCCAATGGGGTTTGTGGAGTGTGGTGATGTGGTGGAGGAGGGTGTTGGGGTGAGTACGAAGTTTGTCAGTGAATTTGTTTTTCATCTTGGTTATAAATGTGTCTAGCGTGTCTATGTTGTAGGTTTTGTGAAGGGTGTTGATGTTGCAGCGACGTGATGTGTGCGTGGCGAGGCGGATGCATTTGTTTTGTGTGACTTGTAGTTTGTGTAGTAGTGAGGGTGATGCAGTGTGCCAGATTTGGGATGCGTAGGTGATGGAGGAGCGGATTAGGGCTTTGTACATGAGGAGTTTGGTATCTTTGGAGAGGGAGTTTGATTTGAAAAGATGGAAATAACGCCCGAGTTTTCTTCTGGCCGTGGAATTAGCTTGTTTAATGTGCTCATTCCACGTCAGTCTTTTATCGAGGTGGAGGCCGAGATATTTGACGGAGTTGGAGAAGGGAATGGGATGTGAGCGGATAGTTATGTGGGAAGGGAGGTTCCGTTTATGGGTGAAGATTATGCCCTCTGTCTTGGCCGCGTTAACTTTTATTTTCCACTGCTCCAGTCGGGAAATGATGAGATGGGCGGCGTTTTGGAGTCGGCTGCAGGCTTTTGCTGGGGATGGCGATGAGGAATAAAGGGCTAGGTCGTCAGCAAAACCTGCAATTTGGACGTTTTTGGGAATGTCATGGAAGACGTGGGAAATGTATATGTTGAATAGGAGGGGGGAGAGGACAGACCCTTGTGGGACCCCAGTAGGGATTGTGATTGGGGGGGATGTGGAGTTGCCAATCTTAACGAGGATTTGTCTGTTGGAGAGGTAGGAAAGGATAATCTTACAGAAGCAGGAAGGAATTTCAAGGTCAATTACTTTGGATATAAGGCCCTCGATCCAGACGGAATCGAAGGCCTTTTCGCTGTCCAGGAGAAGCAGAGCGGTCGAGTTCTTCCCCTCGAGGTTTTGGGTGATACCATCCACCACTCTCGCGAGTTGGTGGACGGTAGCGTGGTGGCTCTTGAAACCCATCTGGGTATCAGGTACTATACTCAACCGCTCCACCTCAGCCTGTAGGCGGCGGATAATAATTTTTTCGTATATTTTGGATAGGGTGGGAAGGAGGCTGATGGGGCGGTAGCTGGCAGGATCCGAAGGTTTCTTATTGGGTTTTAGGATCGGGATGACGGAGGCGATTTTCCAAGGAGATGGGAAGTAATCGAGTCGGAGGCATGCATTTAGGATGTTGGTGATGAGGACAATTGATTTTTGGGGGAGGTTTTTCAATGCTATGTTTTGAATTTTATCGTGACCAGGAGCTTTATTGTTTTTTAATTTGGAGATGAGTCGTTTTATTTCGCGATGAGTCGTTTTATTTCCGATACAATTACGCCAAAGCTGATTGGAAATTGTATCGGACCACCGTAGACGAATCCATCACCTCCGCCAATCCCTCATTACCCTCCACCTTCCTTATTGATGAGGAAATTGAAAAATTAACTAAACTCATTCAAACAGCCCTAGATACAGCAGTCCCAAAACTTAGCATTAAACCCAAAATTGAACCCCTCCCTACTCAAATTATCAACCTCATCAAACTAAAGAATAAAATCCGTCGACAATGGCAAAGCTCCCGCCTCTCCCATCTCAAACGTCAATTCAATTTTGTTTAAGAAAGGAGATCCGGAGGATATGGACAATTATAGGCCCATTTCTCTCCTATCAGTCATAGCTAAAATAATTGAAAGATTGGCAAAAAATTATTTGGTTGATTTCTTGGAGGCGAGTGGAAAACTTGAAGATAGACAATTCGGTTTTCGTAAGGGCAGAAGCACGGATGATGCTATTAGTTTTCTAGTCCAAAATGTCATGTCTGCGCTGGATGCTGGGGAGAAGGTGCTTTGCATATTCAAGGACATGACGAAAGCCTTTGACACGGTGTCTCATTCTGGGCTAATAAGCGCAGTTGAGGAGACGGGAATCGGTACAGGATTCGTTAAATGGACAGCGAGCTACCTCGAGGGGCGGCGCCATATAACAAGGGTAGGGGGGGGTCCTTAGTGAGGAAACATCATGTAGATGTGGCATTCCTCAGGGCACAGTTCTGGGGCCAATTTATTTCATTGTTTTTTTAAACAGGCTTTTAAAAGTAGAGATGGAGGGGGTAGCGCTATCCTTCGCGGACGACACTGCAATTATAGTCAATGACTTAACTTGGGATTTGGTAATTAGAAAAGCTGAGGCTTGCCTCACTAGAGTTTCATCTTGCCTTGGGGACATGGGAATGATGATCAATTTAAGCAAAACAAATTTCATTGCCTTCGCTCTACGGGAGAAGGACGTCCCCAGGGTCGGTTCAATTAAATGCCATAGTATGACTTGCACGAGGCTTAATTGTGATTGTCCTGAAATAAGTCAGGTATCATCCACGTGTTATTTGGGTGTGGATATAGACCACTGTCTGAGGTGGGACAGGCATATTGGTGGTCTGACTTCGAGATTGCGCAAACTGGTTTATGTCTGTCGAGTGGTGAGGAACTTTCTTTCTAAGGAAGCTATTAGGATGTTTTATTTTGCCCTGGTACAGTCTCTCATGATATACGGCATTTCGGGATGGGTAGGTGTAAGCTCTGGGCTACTCAATACTGTCTTTGTGGCACAAAAACTGATCATTAAAGTTTTACTTAAAAAAAGGATGAGATATTCTACAGCCGAATTATTTAAACAAATGTTGGTCCTCCCTCTCAGATCTCTGATAGATAAAATAATGATAATTAGGGCTCGAAAATCAATAGAAAATAGCGATCTCTCACTACCAGCTGGTGGTGTAACAAGATACCAGAAGCAGAGATTCGTCAGAGTACCCTTTAGAAGAACTTTTCGAGGTCAGCTAGCCCACGACTATAGAGGTGCGACATTGTTTAATGCTTTGCCTAAGCACCTGCGCGCAATACCAAAGATATCGGTTTTCAAAGAGGAGCTCAGAAAGTATATGGAGTCAAACCGTAATCACTGAAGAGAAATGTTTTGATTTTTGTTTTCCATTCTATCTATATATTGCATTATTTAAGTCGTTGCTACATAGAGGCTTCAATGTATTTTTTTTTCTTTGTTATGTTTCACTATATTAGAGGATCGATATTATTTATGCATATATATTTTTTTTCTTCTAAGCAATTGATTTATGTCTTTATTCATTTATACATAATGCGGATAGTATTAATTGATTAGTAGATAGCAACTCCTTCCCACAGCACAAGTCCTAGACTTAAAGTGGGAAGTAGCATTTATAGTGTATCTTTTACCTGTATATATACAGGTAAAAGATACACTATAAATATATATATATCTGTGTCTTATCAAATAAATGCATTATCTAAAAAAAAAAATTACATGCAAAAAGAAATTCACTCCCAAGTTGAATTATGGACCCAAGAATCTTGGGAAAATAAATTGGCCAAAATCAACCCCAAATACAGATCATTATGGAAACTAACTAAATATTTTAATAGCGGCTCCCAGTTTACTATCCCTCCACTTAAAACCCCACAATCCACCGCCTTCTGCGATCAAGAAAAAACAACGGTCCTCTCAAATCATTTCCAATCGATACATAACCTTGCAGCAAATAGAGGTAACCGAAGCTTCTCTGAGCAAAGCAACTCCAAAATCAAACGTTTCTCCAACACCCCTTCAACTCGCCACCTAAAACCAGATTTCAGAATACAGAATACAGAACGTTTATTAACATAAGTTATGTACAATACAAGTATTGGGACATAGATTTATTACATCAACACCGGCCTAAGGCCTTATTTGACTTAAGATAATTGATTACATCGCGTTTTTAAAACATCAGAGGTTATAGTTAATATGTACAATTAAGGGTTATGCCGTAGGAAAAGGGGAAAACCCATAGGTCAGGATGTATTACTTAACCTAGGAACTTAACTAATAATATTTACAATATATACAGTTGTTGACCGACAGGGAGGTTTGTGACTTCAAGTCCGCCTCCTCCGCGATCGAGTCCCCCATTTGGGTTTCGTGAGTGTGTTCAAATTGTTGAGTGTAGGGTTGGGGTGTGTTGGCAGTTTGGTGTTAAAATTGTCAGTTAGTTTCTGTATGTGTTCGGAGAGTGTTTCTATACCGTGTTGGGCGTGCAGGGTGTCGAGGTTGGTTCTAAAGGGGCTATCTGTTGCAAGTCGGAGACATTTGTTCTGAGTGATTTGGAATTTCTGGAGGTGTGTTTGGGCGGCGCACATTGGTCCAGATCGCTAATCTAGCAATTCAAAAATCTAAGCGCCCCAGTTTTTTAATTTTGGCACATTTTGAATACGTCCCTAGCTAGGTTTTTTCATGCTGAATTCGATTATGTAATCAAATTTGAGGTATGTTGAGCCGTTCAGGAAATATAAGTGCATATAAATGGGAATATCTTGCTAAATGAAGAAATCAATATTTTCAAACGATAATTATACTCGTACATACATATTTAATTTGAGAAAATTTTATTACGAAATAAAGTAATTCAATCCTTTGATTGCATATTAGGAACTAAAGAAAAAAATAACACAGGTTCTTACAGAAAAATGAGATCAGAAAAAATTGAATAATTAGATAACAATTCATTATAGTGACATGTCACTTAATCCAAAATCACTATCATTTTCTCAATTATTTGTGTTCCATGAATGATAATTTTGTGAACTGTTACTGGCATTGGATACCAGTCGTACAAGGTTACGTACATCATGGCTGTATCAGAAGTGTATTCCTTGAAACGGGTAGTGTTAACGTCACAAGCTGAAGCCAAAACTTTCAGTATGACGCGGAACCGTTCGATAAGTCCTTCATCGACTCCAGTGATGGAAGAACATGTGACATTTCGCGTGTTTAGTCAAAAAAAAAAAAAAAAAAAAAAGATTGCGATCGGTGACATTCCCTCCAATATCTTTTGAAAATTTTCAAAAAATTTTTAATTTTGATGTTCAGTGAATCATTATGAGGCAGGTTGGGGTGTATGCTCAACACGTAGGTAATTATTAGCGTTGGCCCTCTTCAAAATCAAAGTTTGCACCTTTCAATATTCTAAATAACTCTCTCCGCTCAATTGAGATTTTCAGACCTGGAAAACAAGAAAAATCACATTTTCTAGAGTTGCAAATAGTTGCAGTCAAAATTAACGAAAATATGTTCAGTGATACTTGTAGTTCACGAGTATGTAGGAATATCTAGGTTCTGCGAAGTTCCGCAGAATTTCGAGCATGTTGAAATTGATTTCAGCACATTTTTTGGACTTTAAAAATACAACAATACTCAAATGTATATCAGAGTTAGCAATATAATTAATATGACTTATTTTTTACCTTCACTGCACCCTTCCATATTCACAGGAAACAAAGAAAAAAATCACTATTGACCAGAAACGTTTACTTGTAACACTGAGCTCAGGTGCAGAAAAAGGTGGAATTACCTTACGTCCGGGGTCCCCTCTCTACTAAATGGACGATAATCTCCCTCAACAATTTTTTCACGATCTCTCCTGTCTTTGTTAGTCAACAGGGGTTCCCTCTTATGTGTTCTGACTACCTGCCAGTTGAAATGAACGACTTCGGATTTTCGACTTTTGACTTGCTAGATTAACGATCTGGACCAATGTGCGGCGGTGTGCCATATCGGTGCTCCGTAAGTGAGTGTGGGTCTGATGATGGATGTGTATATTAATAGTTTTAATTTGAGGCTGAGTGCGTGTGATTTGAATAAGTTGTAATACCTACCTAATTTGGAAAGGGCTTTCTTGTTTGTAGCTTTGATGTGGTCTCTGAATGTTAATCGCTTGTCCAGGTAGAGGCCCAGGTACTTGACCGAATTTGAGTAGGGGATGTTGGTACCTCTGACAGTTATGCTGTTGGGGACGTTACGTTTGGATGTGAAGAGGATGGTTTCTGTTTTTGTGGTGTTAATTAGGGATGGGCATAACGGTTATTTTCGAGAAACGTAAAATAACGTTCGTTATATTAAAATAACTGTCAAAAAAACTAGTTACAAAAAAACTAGTTTCTTTTCTTCTGAATGAAAAACGGGTGGAACAGCAGGTGAAACAGTTATTTCATAACGTTCGTTATAATAACTGTCGAAAAAACTAGTTTTTTCGACAGTTATTTAATAACGTTCGTTATAATAACTGTCAAAAAAACTAGTTTTTTCGACAGTTACTTAATAACGTTCGTTATAATAACTGTCGAAAAAACTAGTTTTTACGTTTCTCGAAAATAACCTGTGCCGTTTTTTCAACTAGTTTTTTTCAAATTAAGAAACAGTTATGACGTTTTTTTCAAACTAGTTACTTTAAACTAGTTTCTCGTTTCTTCTCCCATCCCAAAAAAACTAGTTTCTTGTTTCTTGACCCGTCCCTATTATTAACGGTTACTTGACCCGTTTCTTTTCTTGTTTCTTGACCCGTTATTAACGGTTACTTTCGAAAAACGTAAAATAACGTTCGTTATATATAATTTGTTTTATATATAAAACAAACTGTCGAAAAAATTAGTTTCATTTCTTCTTAATGAAAAACGGGTGAAACAGCAGGTGTTCTAATATGTTGGTAGTAGTTACAAAGAAAACGAAAAACTGTATTTTTCAACTGTAGTAGGAAAAACGAAAACTTTGTCGGCGCATTTGTTCGTGGTTTGTTCCGAGTCATATTTACCTAATAATCAACTACTTATGCTTCGGAACAAACCACGAATAACGAATGTGATGACAAAGTTTTCGATAGTTCAATTCAAAAACTAACACCTACCTACTTTTGCCGTTTTTTTTTGTAACTAGTTTCTTTCAAATTGAGAAACGGTTATAACGGTTATTTTTTTCAAACTAGTTTTTTAAACTAGTTTCTCGTTTCTCGACCCATCCCTAGTGTTAATCTTAATTTTCCACTTTTCTAAGTGTCGAATGGTCAGGTGAGTCGCGTTTTGCAGCCGATTGGAAGCTTTTGCAGGACTTGGGCTTGAGGTATAGATAGCCAGGTCGTCTGCGAAGCTTGCGATGTGGGTGTGTGGGGGAAGGTTAGAAAAGACACTGGAGAGGTAAATGTTAAAAAGGACTGGGGATAAGACGGATCCTTGGGGGACGCCTGCTGGGATAGTGTGGTATGATGAAAAGGAGTCTTTCAGTTTCACTTGGAATCGTCTGTCTGTTAGGTAAGAGAGTAGGAGTTTGCTGTACCCTAGGGGTAGGCCATATTCGTGGAGTTTGTATATTAAGCCCTCGACTCACACGGAATCAAAAGCCTTTTCGGAGTCTAGGAGGAGGAGTGCTGTTGTATTTTGGTGGGACATTTCGGATTTTATGTGCTCGACGACTCTGGCTAGTTGGTGGGTCGTGCCATGGCTGGCCTTGAACCCCATTTGGGTCTGCGGAATGATGTCGAGTCTAATGATTTCTTGTTGGAGGCGGGAGAGGATTATTTTTTCAAAGACTTTTGATAGTGTGGGTAGAAGGCTGATTGGTCGGTAGCTGGCGGGGTCAGAAGGTTTTTTATTGGGCTTTGGGATGGGGATGATAGTGGCGAGTCTCCATGATGAAGGGAAGTAATGGGTTCGTAGGCAGGAGTTGTACACGTTTACAATAAAAACTAGCGCTTTTTTTGGTAGGCGTTTTAGTACTAGGTTAGGGATTGAGTCGTGTCCGGGGGCTTTGTTTGGTTTTAGGTGTTGGATGATTTTCTTCACTTCATGGGGAGTTGTGAATTTAATTTGTTGGTCAAGGGCTGTGATAGGGTTGTTAGTGAGTTTGCGTACGTTTGCGTTGATCTGTTCTACGAACGATTTGTCGCCCCTGGAGAGTGCGTCTGTATGTACCAAGAGAAAATGCGTGGATAATATCTCAGCCTTCTCTTGGTCCCCAGTGGCTACAACGTCATTCTGTCTGAGGGTGGGGATGTTAAACGATCTACTGGAGTTGAACCATTTGTTCAACTTCCAGATCGAGTTGTCTTGGGTTGACATTTTGGACAGTTTTTCGTCCCAGGTCGACTGTATCCATTGTTCAACATTGGTACGAACTAGGCGTTGGAGTTCGTTGAAGAGTGTTTTGTCGTCAAGGTGTCTGTAATTTTGCCAGCGTTTTCGTACTTTATTTTTAAATTTTATTAAGTTTGCAATTTGAGGGGGGAGGATTCGTTTGGGAGTTGAAAATTGGACTTGAGGTATTGCAGCCTCCAGTGCGGATGTGATCATCCTACTAATGCGTTGAACCTGTTCGTCTATTTCGTCAGGGGTGGTCATGGGGGGGTTGGTAGTTGAAACGAGGTCGTTCAGTAAGGTTCTAAAGAGCTTCCAGTCGGCTCGTTTATAATCATACCTACAGCAGGGGGGTTTGATAGGGAAACTAGACGATATTTGGAATTGTAGGGGTACGTGGTCGCTGTGGCCTTGGGGTAGAGTTTCTAGGTTGTGTAGGAGGTATGTGTGTTTGGTAAGTATGAAGTATATGGTACTTGGATGGCACCTGCTGGATACGGGGTAGAAGGTAGGGGTGGGGGGAAACGCTATTTTGAGTTTATTTTGAGTAATGAGGTCGTGAATAATCCTACCATTCTCGTTTTTACGGAAGCAGTTCCACATAGCATGCCTAGCGTTCCAATCAGCTGCAAGGATTGTTGGTTGATGCGGGTGTATGAGCGAAAGTAGTGTGTTGGTGTTGAGAATGTTATTGACGTGATTATAGATACCGAGGATTTGTATTGGCACGTTCTTGTGTTTAGTACGAACGCCTATTATATCCATGCCTTCTATGGTGGGTGTATCAATTAAGCTATGGTCTATTGAATCTTTTATTGCAATGAGGACACCTCGCTTGGCCGAATCCGATCTGTAGATGGTAAAGTTTGGAATGTGAATTTTGGTACGTGGATGTAGTTGTGTTTCTGTAAGTATTGCAATGTGAGTATTTTGATGTTGGAGTATGTGTGTCACTTCTGCCAGGTTTTTCTTCAACCCCCTAACATTGTACAGGATTACATTTATTGAGCTTAGGGCGGTGTTATTTGTGTTGGTCAAATACGCTTGAGCAAGTTCAGCGGTTCTTTATAAAGGTGGCGTTTGGCCTTCCCCGTAACACTCCTAACTACTTTGTCTACTTGGAGTCGGGTGCGGACCCCACCTTTGTCCATACTCTCTCTTTGGCGGGCAAGTATCTGATTAAGGCACTGGGCATGCAGGAGAACCGCTATCCCAATTTGGTTGCTCGCGAATTGGTCCGAAGAAGAGTGGGATGGTTTGCCTCTCTGTTGGATGTGGCGCAAGCAAATGGGTGCAGCTTAAGCTGGGACTTGGGAAACCTTGGAGGGTGGAGCCAACAACTGGAGACTCTCGTGGAGGCGGTCCGACGAAACTGGAGGGAGGATATGATCGCCAGCGCAGCACAATCCCGAAACCCACTATACTCAGCACTGGACAGTAGCGTGAGGCCAGCGGATCTTCGAGGTGAGTCCTCGCGTCACCCTGTGTGGGTGCTACGGTGGGTCCTTCAAATCAGAGGAGCGTTGCTGGCTCTTAACGAGGGGACCTATAGACGATCGGATAGTCCACGCCGTGTCTGCTCCCTCTGCAATCTGGGTGAGGATGAGGACATTCGGCATTTCTTCGGAGTTTGCCCAGCGCTCGCTGAATTTCGGATTCGCTACTTGGGTGAACGGACCTTGGCGCTGGGACGAATGGTTTGCCTGTTTGATGCCAGGGACAGTTGGCTGGACATAGCTAAGTTCGCGCAGCAATCTTGGAGGTATCGGGCGATGCTTGTGGCTGAGTTTAATTGGTGATAAGGCTCCCCCAGGTTTAGCAGAAAAATAAACAATGTACCTATAATATAAAGGTGAATAAAGATACAAATAAATAAATAATATATGCAATGTTTAATATAAGTAGTAACAACAATTTCAGGGACAAATCGGCAACTTCAGGCAACCCGGCAGACGGGTTTCACACCCATTGCCAATCATGTTATGTTATCAAATAAAAATTAGCTATGTAACAATTTAATTGTAAAATTTTGTAAAAATAAACATGTTTTTTCTTCTTCTTCTTCTTCTTCAATTGAGTGTAGTTTGTGGAGTGTTTCAATTCTACAGCGTCGGGATGTGTGGGTTGAAAGGCGGATGCACTTGTTTTGAGTGATTTGTAATTTGTTTATGGAGGAGGGAGCTGCTGTATGCCAAATTGGGGAGGCGAAGGTGATGGAGGAACGTATCAGGGCTTTGTACATAAGGAGTTTGGCTTCTTTGGATAGGGCGTGGGAAACCAGATTGGAGGTTGTAACTAGTTTATTGGTCACAGTAGACGAGTTGAAACGGTCAAAGCCGATGACGTCACTCGGCTCCTGCGTTCTTTCAGGTGCCCTAGTCCCCAAGTGCTGGCGGCGCAAGTCAGCGCCATCTCTCGGCAGCGCTCGCAACTACGTAGGCGAAATCCTAGTATAGTATGCTTCCAACGAGCATTCCCTTCGTTGTTGTGAACCCGCGATCACGCAATGTTCTACTAGTGTTGCCGAAGAATGCCGCAGAAAGTTAATAATACGCGGCGCAAATAATTATAGATGTAGATTGCAGCTTAGAATCGAAGTAAAAGCTCGTTCGAACGAGCGACGATGGGCAACTGAACTGAAAGTTAGATAAAGTGAGTAAACAGGGACGCACACGCTTGCGATCAGTTGGTATTCTTAATTCAAGTTTAGTATGCAGACAATAAGCATTCTGTTCTTGATCTGAGTTTAAAATGTTCTTGACCAGGTAAACATAACTTATACTAAAGTCAAGTTTACTGCATATGACTATACTCCGATATAATCCAATTTAAGTATATTTCAGAATCAATTCAATGCTAATTGTATTGTTTCTAGTCTAATACTCATAATTAGAAGTTTAGCATATTGTAGGATTGAATTCAAGTATAACATTTTCTCGGTGTGCCACTTTGCCCAGTTAGCGTTGAGTTAAAATTACAAAATTTGGTTTCTGGGTTTGGACCAACCCCACAATGATCCTCGAAACTTTTCATAACCCTAGGTCAAGGGGAAGGGGTTCAAAACGAATTTTGAAATTTTGAAAATTCCAAAACTCGAAAAATTCATATAGAACGGTGTGTTTTTTATTTCATTTTTAGATAGAGTTTATTCCTAAGAATTTTTTAAGACCATCCGCAGCTTTGTACGACCAGCCGTTCGTTCACAATGACGGCTCAAAGGTTGTGCCACAACACGATCATGAATCAAACTTTTGAAATACAGGTCAATTTTCATACTAACCAGCTCTTTGGAACATCATATGGCTTAAGTGATGTCGAGTATGTTGTTCTGAGGTGCGTTTCGTGCTACGGAAATGGAGGTAATTTCGAATGTTTGTTGGTAGGTACTTCTTTTATAGAAAAATTATTTTATTACCGACGTAGTATTAAAAACCCCAGAGTTATATCGTATCAATTAATCATAATTAATAATAATTATTATTAATAATAAATACAAATTATTAATACCTAACAATAAATTATAATAATTTTCACTAGGTACCTACTTGATAAAATTGTTAATAGTTAGTGATAATTGATAATAATAATTAATCTAACATTTAGGATCTAGACATTTAGACCTAGTGATCTAGACAGAAGGGTGATCTGTACAAAGAAGATAATGAACCGTTGTGTCAAGAATTTGCAGAGTTTTTTATTTAAAAATGGTTATAATATAAATTATTGAGAATGATCACCTGTGTGTAAACAATTATTTAAACAGTCACGCTCATACCGCAGCTTGTCGGCCACGCACTCCGCAGTGGTTAACGTAATATGGTTAGGTAAATCGAGAGCTATCCAACGAGTGGTGAACGATTTTTGTACGGTGATAACTGGCGAAGTTGATGTTCCGTAGCAACGAATCGGTTGTACGTGAAAATCATTATAAATTTTTCATAACGCTTTCTTCGTCACTCCGTCACCGCCACAATGCCACACTTTTTGAGTTATGTGCCATAGTAAAGACATAAAATGTTAATATGACATATTACATTGTAATATTTCTTTATGTTACTTCTATATAAGTATAATAGGTAATTGAAGTTTTATTAGCGGGAGTTTGAGACATTTAGCTCTCAAATGATCATTTATTTGTTTTAGCGAATTTTCGACGAAAATGTAGTTTGATATATCAAATTTCGGAAGCATATCGATTGTTTACATGAAAGCCGATAGCGATCTCGTATCCTATTTCTTACTCTGTGGTGTATGGTTAAGGGATACGGATGAGCGTGTGTATTATTCATAAGTCATGATGAGGGCCGACTTACGTAATATACGCCTACATGCAAACCAAGTGTTAAATGACGAAACAAGATATGTACAAGATTTTGGCTCACACACATATCTTACACAGAGCATGCAAGTAGCGTCCAAAACGTAATATTTCTGCTTTATGTGCCGCTCATATTGCGTTTGTTGTGGTTCTTCGGTTTCATTTATAATGCACCCAACGGCCGGTTGTGCAGACTAACGATACCTTCACAGTGTATTCGTTTCAAGTTGTTCACAAAATGACAAAAATCAGTAGGCTAGACATAACTCACCTAGACCTCGTTTCGAACGAGCAACTAACAGAGCGACAGACGCAAGTGCAAGCAGTGAAACCAATTAGAAACCCACTAATGTCACGTCACACTGGGAATTCCCCCAAAATGTTTTCAGCACATTATGCTGCGGATTACGCGTTGAAAGCGCACAAGTGGATAGCATTAGGTCTGAGAACGTCATCAATCGGGTCATTATGCCCAAACGATTCCAAAGTAAGTGATTATCCAGGGGATTTCACGTTACATAGTTACAAGAGTACTTATGATGGAGTCATAATGATCCGAAGTCTGCTGTCCAGGTGCGGTTCTGCTCTTCAAGAAGTAAGAATGGTGCGTAATACGCACCATTCTTACTATATTACGATCTCTACGGAAAGCCCAACACTTGCTTTGCATGTAGGCAATTACGTAAGCAGGTCGATGAGCAAGCATGCACAGCATGATGGAGCATCCTGACCTGATTGAGAGGGGAGTGGTGATGGTGGATTGAATTATTCAATTATATTTGCCAATAGGTACTTTGAAAAAGTGGCCGGTCTCTGACGCAATTATCCTAGAGAGTTGCAGAATGGAAGGTTCTTGGCGAGAGGGTTTCGGCTGGTACAAGATCCAATAACTAATTATAGATGAACAAAAAGCTGACTGATTGGCCTTCAGCATAGATACAGCACTGGTATGGTTAAGAAAACAACAAACCTGCTTGCTATGCAGTAATAAATAGCATAACAGTAATAATAATAATGTGGATTTGTGCAGTTAATATAATAGATTAACTGCACAGATCCACATTAATATTATTACAGATTGTAATAACACAAATCCACATTAATATTATTTTGATATTTTAAAATAACGGAGAAACATTGAAATAAGATTAAAAACTCGTGATGGCGATGGGAAATATCCACGCCAGGTTTGCTGAATGTCAGCGTTTTGGAGAAAAGAGCGGAGCAGAGTTGGTAGTTGTTAATGAAAGAATTCGAAGTTTCCTCCAACATATTCTAGGAATTTCCTTGCGGTAGCTGTCTTGGCGAGACCTCGCCCGCTCTCTATGATTCGGTAGCAAAGCCCAGAGACTAAAAAGGACATTGCCATCCGATGCACGTAGCCGAGTAGGCGTACCACGTTTTCCATTGTGATTCCGCGCTGCACCTTAGCTATGTACCTAATTAGCTCGCGGTAATGTCGCCTTTTGGATACCGTAGCAAGAGCATGAACTCTTCGCAGGCCTCAGTTCCCAATTACGGCCGGGGACGCTTTCAGATCGGTACCGTCTTGGGGACAACTATGTCATTGGGGATAGGGGGTATCTCGCCTCCCAGTCGTCCCATCACCCCGCGGCCTTCTACGGAGTATCATATTCTACTTTGCCTCATTAAACGCTCGTTATTAACTCTTCTCTTTCTTTTAATCGTCTCGTTAGAGCTGTTAAGCGCCCTAGTAGGAAATTGTATCTGTTGGTATAAATTTATATGTTTTCGCCTATACCAGTGTTGTAGATCGTTTGATTCCTTTTAAAGGGTATAAATGTTAGCTTCTGTGCAATAACATTCGTCACACACTTCAAAGGATTTCATCTAAAAGATAATAATTATGTATGTAAGTAATGTTGCTTTGAATGTTCATGAAAACTCCAAAACTCAACATGAATAGCCAGATTTCCTTGATGGAATGGATGATGAAATTAAAATGTCGGTCCCTTTCTGGAAAAACTCTTCAAATTCTTTACACAACGGCTTATTATCTTCTTTTTACAGATCACTTTTCTGTCTAGATTACTGAATGATAGATCAATTATTATTATGAATTATCATTAATTATTAATCATTATTATCAAGTAGTGTAAATTCTTATATTTATTGTTGGTTATTAATAATGTTTATGCTTCATTATTAATAATTCTCATTAAATAGGTAATATTTATTAACTCGATATTTGAAAACCATGTGCTGTTTGAATCAGCTGGGCCACTTTGAGAATGGACCCGACAGGCTGCCTCTCGATTCACCATCATGTTGACGATTTTTGATCTGCTCCAACTTTGAGCCGTCATTGTGAACAGCTGGTCGTACAAAACCGTAGATGGTCTTAAAAAATTCTAAAAACTAACTTAAATTTAACTAACTTAAGTTTTCGAGTTATTAAATTTTCAAAATTTCAAAATTCTTTTTAAACCCCTTCCCCTTGACCTAGGGTTATGAAAAGTTTCGAGGATCATTGTGAGGTTGGTCGGTACCCGTAAAAAAAATTTCGAAATTTTAGCTCAACGCTAACTGGGAAAAAGCCGCGGATGGGGTACGGCGGACGGACGGATTTTTTTGTTGGTTTATTATCTTCGATAATGAACCATTGGAGTCGACCAAAGAAAAAAATTTTTTTTTTAATTCGATTTTCTGAATCTGCGTATCTTGAAACGTAAACCAACAAATTTTGAGGGGGGTTTAAAGAATTGTTTTCTTTGGTTGATTCCAATGGTTCATTATCGAAGATAATAAACCAAACTAACTGAAATATCCTTACTATCAGGGAACCCTAACGGTAATACTACTAGTACTAATATTTTTTCTCGTATTATCTAATTGGTTAGAGAATACCTGGTATTCGGGGGGAGGAAAAGGGAAGAAATACTTAAGGGGTATGCTCCTGAAGACGGAGATCCAGAATGGGCGGAGGGAGGGGTGCGGGGCGGCAGTTCGCAGTAGATTGAAGTTTGGCCGTTCTATTTTCTGAATTCGATGCTCGGAAGTTTTCGACGGTACCTAAAACTGTTACACATCTTTGTCAGAAAAGGAGCATTTCATATAATTCAATCGCATGATTTATTTATTTATTTATTTATTTATTGATACGGCCGAAGCCATTTTACAAAGAAGGAAAATAATTCGAGATTTCACCCGTAAAAAAGAAACTTTTTTTTTTTTTTATTTATTTATTTATTGGCAAACAGTTTACAAATAAGAAAAAACATCTACAAAAAAGCACAGCGAGTTGCCCTCCGAAGAAAAGTTCAGATGAACTTGTGCCCTCCGGAGGAGTTGTTAAAGTTATGCAGTGTTACACCTTAACAGATCAAAAAAAAAAGGAAAAAAAATTTTTAGTACCTACGATAAATGAGTTTCAATGAGTGGCACCACTGCTCTCTTGAAAGCGCTTAGACAAGAAAAAGACCATGGGTCCATTTTACATTCATAAAAAAAACAAATTGCCCTAATATATGGATTTCTTTTATAGAATTCGCTATTTACACTTGGTATCCTCATCTTGGAACCACCACCAACACGAGTGCGCACATCACCAGATACTTCCGACGCACAAATACCCACTTTATATGTGTGTAAACATGCTTGTAAAATAAAAATTTCTTCCACCTTATGCACATTGAAAAATCGGAAAACAGCAGATGTAGGATAACGAAAAGGCTTATTCAAAATAATTTTCAATAAACAGTTTTGTGTGACTTGAACCCTCCTCAAATACGTTTTGAATGAACTTCCCCACAGTAGGATACCATACTTCAAAACTGGGTAGGCAAGACCATAATAAATCCTTTCCATCAATTTCAAGGACAAAAAATTGCGAATTTCCTTAAAAATAAAAAACAACTTTCTCAATCTCGAAATAACACTTGCAATGTGTAATTTAAAGTTAAGATTATCATCAAGTAACACCCCTAGATATTTGCAGTTTCCAGAGAATGGAATTGCTTGACAAGTACAATCATTACTCTGAATACAAGAGAGGGAATCATGGAAACATAACTTCTTTCCAGATGGGAAACTTCTATACTCGGAAATTGAGAACCTCATGATACATGTCTTATCCACATTCAAACTCAAAAAATTTTTATCCATCCAGTGTTTGATAATAAATAACATAAAGTTAATCTGTTCTAATAATTTATTATAGTCATCACCAAAAAAAAGTACCGCAGTATCATCAGCGAAACCAAATAATGTACCCTCAACTTTCAAATTCAGGAGATCATTTATGTAAATAAGGAACAAAATTGGACCCAAAACAGTTCCCTGTGGAACACCACAAACCACATTAGTACTATTGCTCACACTATTCCCGATTTTTACAACCTGAGAGCGCCCCTCAAGGTATGATTTTAACAACTGCAGCGGCACCCCACGAATTCCTATGCTGTGAAGTTTTTCTAATAAAATCGTATGATTAACCGAATCAAATGCTTTTTTGATATCCAGAAAAACCCCAAAAACAAACAATCCCTCATCAAGCTTTTTAGAAACCAACTTGTGTAAATCAAACAAAGCATGATCGGTACCCAAACCAGATCGAAAGCCATACTGATTCGCAGATAGCAAGTTAAATTTCTCTAAAAAACGCACTAATCTAGATTTAATGCACTTCTCGAGTACCTTAGATAAAGACAAAGATAAAGAAATGGGCCTGTAATTCTCCATATTATTTTTATTACCTTTTTTAAACAAAGGGATCACTACCGTATTTTTAAACACAGTGGGATACTTGCCCTGAGACATAGATAAATTATATATATACGCAAGAGGAAGACTGATGGAAGTTGCCATTTTTTTAATGAGGGCATTATTTATGTCAGAATAAGTGTAGGAACAGTGATCCTTCAGTTCCCCAATATATTTAATAACCTCAGCCGGAACAACAGGATCAAGAAATAAAGACCCACATAACGAGGGCATAACTGATCTACCCTCAAGAAAACCCTCAGGAATATCATCAGCCACCTGAATCCCCTCGGATATTTTCAAGCCCACCCCTGCAAAGTACAAATTAAACATATCCGCCACATTCAAGTCATCTGACACAATAGCACCAGACTTGTCTTTAAACTCCCCAATTAACAAATTGTTGCTCAATTTTGATCGACCCGCAGCCTGTTTCACAGTATCCCATAATACTTTAGGGTCATTATTCGATTCTATAATTAAGTTATGAAAAAAATGATACTTTGCTTTTTTAATTAGTACATTCAAGATATTACGGTATCGAGAATAGTGATCCTTTAATTTTAAATTAAACGGTTGTTTCCTAAGTTTTGTATACATTTTTTCACGATTTCTGATGGAGACCAAAATACCCTTAGTAATCCATAACTTAAGCTTTTTACCCCTTCTCTGCCCCCCCTTAATGGCGGTGCACTTGGAAATATGATTGCTAAAAATAACACAAAAAACTTCAAAGGCCTTATCCACATCATTTTCACAAAAAACTCTATCCCAGGTTTCACATGCTAGAGATTCTTTTAACATTTCATAACTAATTACAGAGAATGCACAACGATTTTTATGAAGAAAGTCTTTGTTAACCGTTGTTAATACCATAGAGGCCAACGCCATTCTGTGATCGGTTATATCGCTGTCATACACTACCCCAAAACTTTTGGAAACTATAGAATTTTTCACAAATATATGATCTATACAGGACTGAGTTTCACAAGATACTCTAGTAAACTCATTGATAAATGAAGAGAAACCAAAATTAGCAAATATATCAAGATACTCTTGGGACGTATCAGTTAGTTTCTTAATATTTATGTTGATGTCGCCTACAAAGACATGAAATCTATAAGCTGAAGCCCACTTTAAGTGATTTCTCAAAGTTTCCAAAAAGCAAATTACATCCCTATCAGGAGATCTGTATACAGAAGTAATACCCAGTTTAATATCATTTTCAATAATAATTCCAACAAACACTGAATTACAGTGCTCCATTACATCAACCTCTATTGATTTTATATTCAAATCATTTCTGATATAAATTACGACTCCCTCAGCTTTATTAATATGAGCTATACTAGAGAAAGATTTGTACCCAGGTAAAACAAAAGTTAAGTGATCAACATTCCAGGTTTCCGTAAGAATGATCATATGCACCTCAAAATTACAGCAATTCAGCAAAGCTTGAAATGCATCAAAATTTTTCTTAACACTACGTATATTTTGACAAATAATATTCAGGCTGTTGGGATTAACCAATATTGACTCCACTTCATGCAGAGAAACACATTGTACAGTGTTCAAATTTTCGTAGTTATCAAGAATATCATTTATATCCCTAGGCATAATATGAATATATATCGAAAAATAGAATACGCAGAAATTCCCTACCAAAAAATAATATCAGATTTAAATACGCTTTAAATCATCGAAGGACCTAATTACCCTTACTATTTCCCCCTCAGCTTTTTTTACATGTACCACACAATTTTTTACCCATACAAATTTTATTCCTTGTTCCTTAGCAATAATCTTGGCCTGCCGGAGTAGCTGCGCACGATAAGATGTGAGATTTTCGTTCACGAAGACACGTTCATCTGGCCACTGATCACAGAGTTTTTTCGCAGTTAACCCTTTTTCCAACTTCGCTGCGTGGATTAAGGCTGTACATTGGTCAGCCGACTCCAGTACCGCTAAAATTTTCCGTGGCCTTACACCTCGAGCTGCTCCAACTCTGAAAGCTCTAGAAATACTGCATCCCACCTTGACAATACTGGATACTTCCTTCACTATCGCAGCACAATTTTCATTTGGTGTTTCCGGAATTCCATGCACCTCCAAGTTCCCATCTCTCGAAGATTGTTCCAAATAATCAACCTTAAGTTGAAGATCTCCAACAACCTGCTTCAGCTCCCCGTTTTCCTTAGACAATTCATTAATTGTGTTTTTCATTTTATCCATGTCCTTAGCAAATAAATCGAATTGTTCGCTCATAAAGACCACAGATTTTTTGAGCTCCTTTATACCAGAACAAATGGACACCAGCTTATCAAGCTTTTTATTCATATCAACAATCGAGCCATCACACTTCCATCCGCCCATCCCATCCTTAACCCTCTCCTCATCCGAATCAAGCTCACTCTCAGAACTAATATCAGTTTTACCTTTACATTTGTCGCACTTCCAGGCAGCCTTAGCTTCCTTATTTAATTTCTTGAATCGCTCGACAGTTTGAAGGCGGGTGCAGGAAGGATGATAAGAGAGTTTGCACTTTGAGCATGAAACAGTCTTTTTCGGCGAGAATAGTTCACGGGAGCACCTGGCACAGTCCATTTCTTAGCCACGTGAGTATACGATCACAGACCGAAAACAAAGGATCGAAGTGACAACCACGATAACACTCAGAAGACGGAGAAGGAAAACAACAAGAAAAAAGACGAAGAATCCGATAAGATAACGCTAGTCTATACGGTGTTCTCTCTTCAAGAGCCAACGGCCAACTTAAGATAAATAGTACAAATGAGATACTGGTGCACAAAGAAAAGTAATAATATTAACATAATATGTGATAAAATGACAATGAAGAAAAGGAAAAATAACTGTCACTGATACTGATAATTAGAAAACTGACGTTTGAGGCTAAACTGCGAGATACAAAAAAAGTCTGATGACGTGGCTTGAATAAACGCATGATGGGAAAACTCGAGGTTAGTCACCTACCAGTACGATAATTCTTGTGAGTGTACGGATACTTCCTCGACGGACTCTTCTCAAGAAATCGACACGGCAATCCTTGACGAAACAGCAATTTCCGGCGAAAGCAATCGAAATACGAGGGATGAAAAATCGCAGAAACTCGAGACGGTAGACGGGACGGAAAAATCTCAACGTGTCGGGAAACCATAATGACCGTTGCGATCGTGAAAACTCCGCGACCCGGCGTTTCTCAGCTGATCATAATGCGCTCAATATTATAAATTATAATTGATTAATTCTGTGATTCAGGCGGAGGAAAATACGACGATTCAAGTCACAACCTTGTGCGAAAATTTAATAATTGGGTTGTAATAAATTTGAGGACTTGATCGGAGAAAAATCGGAAGTCGGCAATCGCGATGACGTCAGCGGCTAAGTAGAAGCGAGAAGAGATCGACCGAGATCGCGATGATGCAAATAATTTTCACGTTAAACTGGTGCTCTTCTTCCACCGCACTTCACAATATTAACAACCATGATGTACCATTGAATTTATTAGACGTATGTATATCAACAAAAAAGGCCACCAATTGAGGCTTTTTTTCCGTTCTTTGCTTTAGTTGATGCATCAACCCATTGATTTCAATAATTACTATAGTAGTGGTCCAATCAACACGTTATCTCATCTGCCCTCACAGTTATAAATCGTACTCGCCCTTAATGACCGGCTTCTACATTAGTTTACATGGAGACAATACCTTTAAATCATCAACTCACAATGTCACGCTCGTCGCGTGAGTGATAAAGATATAATCGAGGCAGTAATTAAGTGAGAGACAAGCGTATTTAAGACTGCGAACTGAGTCTGATCCGGAATCCACGGTCCCTGATCCTATAAATGGATTTGACAGTAATTTATGGTTTAAACTAAAACGTTGCTCATTCTCACATCCCACAACTCACGGGCAATTATTCACAGGTGAACTTGACTAAGTGACAGCCTCATATCACGGTCGAGCCGGACCAGTTCATGATTTTCATGAAGTGGTGCTGCATATTAAAAATATAAGATTAGGTAATGAAGGAAGGCAATCATCTTGCCCTAAAAGGGTCAGTCACTTAAGAACTACTTTTACCTACTGCTTTACATAGTGTTTTAACGGGTGAACGAAATAATAACGCGAAATGATCACCGGATAACAACTCTTTAATTTACACAAGAGAACGGATGAAACTCGATAAAATAATCGGTATTATAATTATGATAACAGTACAGCAACTTGGTAAGTGATAACAATAATCCATACTGACGAGTGTTGGGTCGGGGGAACAGGTTGGACAACAGAACAACGGCTCCTACCAGCCATCATGGTGAGCACTCTATTGGGGCAAGTAATGACTACTACCTACCAGCCCAAACACATAGTAACTGGTGGGCTGTCGAGGCAAAAGCCCAGGCAAAAGTAGCAGGTTCTGGCGATTTCAACGCCTCGAGGTGAAGCGTTTTGTGTTTGACTACCGTTACATTGTGGATCAAGAACGAAGTATTTTTGGGTCAACTCCAATGGTTCATTACTGAAAATAATCTACCAAAACGGAGTCATTGAAGCGTTATCCAGTACTGATGAAATCAAAACACACGTTTATAAAACCATCCACAGTAACAAGTTATTGAGCCAAATCATCAAAATTCAAGTCAATGAAGTCTTGTGCACGAAAACCACCTCAGTAATCAACGTATTAAGGTTTTCGAAAGTCAACATGTTTCTTGAATTTCTGATCCTTTCATAACCACAGTGGCATAAAACTAAAGGTGTCACTAAGAATGCAGCTTCATACCATCAGGCACATATTAGAGGTATAATCACTATCAGTCCAAAACTGCAGTTTCTTAAAAATTGCTATAATTAAAACTCATGTATACTATGTCCTCCTGGTGCAGTGAATGTGTTAAATTCTACTTCTACCTTTCGTTCCTTATAAATGATTTGAATGATTACTTAGTTCAAATATTGTGCCATTACCCAATACGACCAAATTGATTATTATATTTATTCCTTCGGTTTGATCTTTTGCAATGGTGAACCTGTGGAATCTACCTACCGGAAAAAATATAACTTCGGTTTACGTTTCAAATTATGTAGAATTCGAATACTGAATTTTTCAAAATTCGGCCGTATGCCGATGGCGTGTCTTTGCCTTTTCAATTTGAACGAGAATGCGGACTAAAGACAGTATTTCGAACTATTTAAAGCCCTCGATCAATAGGAGGGGTCTCGAAATGTACTTAATATTCAATTAGAATTCACTCCACAATGATTCTCCCTATTTCCGTACACTACATATCCAGAAGGTTAGGTATGGACCAATTTTCGGCGCCAATTGTGTAATTCAGATGTAGCAGGGTATGTAAAAGCTGAATGCAACGTGCCATGTTGCATTGAAAAGCGTTAATTAGTCCTAATCGTGAATTTTATATTACAGTATACAGTATTTTAATATTTTAATATACAGTATTTTATATTACAGTAATATAAAATTCACAATTAGGATTGAGGACATCTGAATTACACAATGGGCGCCTCCTTTTTTATATGGAGGAAAGTTGTATGAAATGAGGAAGAATAGTAGCGGAGTAGAAGAGTAATACTGTAGATGGGAGTAGAATTGATCAAAACGTCACAGTTCGAAAATATTGAACCCGGTCTAGTTTTTATCATACAAATCTCTACAAATGAGGTGGCTAAGGTTAAATAATTGTTCTAGAAAAAAAAGGAAATGAAAAATACTGGAGAAAATAAGGAGCTTTTCTCTTGAAATTGAACAAAATCTCCGTTTGTAGGAAAAATGTCTCTACAGATCTTCCTGGTTCCATGAGACATGGTGCTCTCACTTGTCTTTTATTATAAAAAGAAAAATTCCAGTCATGCAGTATGATCGTATGAGCGAGTTTTCAAGCAGTTGGTATATGTATGTATAAATATGATTTTTGGTGTCTTCTGACATTGAATTCAGGATGGTCTGGAATGGATTTTGGTATACAATTATTTATAAATTTGAGTTTAACAAATTTTGGAACGAGAGCAATAGCTTCTTTTTCTTCGAAGATTCGCTAATAAGGATGGCAGTTTTGGCACAAATGAGGGAATCACGATCAGGCTACGTTAGTTCTCACTAGTAGGTTTCATGGTAAAGCACAAATTGATCCTATGTCGCCTAATTAAACTGGGATGTTATTTAATGGATTGTACTACAGGGATCAAGCGAATGATGCTCACTTGAAATCTTTTGTGATGGCGATCTTCAACCTCTTTTGCCGTTAAATAACGAGAAGGGTAATTAAAATCTCAATATCAGGATTTCGGGACCTGACATCCCTTCAGTTTCCGAGTTCACGAGGGCCATTGAAGCAATCTAGATCGAGCCGACGGAGATTTTCAAGTGGAACCTCCCGCCATGAGAAGTTTTTAGAGAGTTCCAAGCAACAGGCCCTGGAGGATGTATTAGGAGCGAAGTTGGAAGGTGCACCTCCGACCGCAAGGTAAGGTCACGAGCGCTCCAGATAGTTCGTCACGACCCGGCATTGTGCGCCTGCCTCGTTAGCTGGTTTATTAAGAGCACCGTTTTACTTATGCCATTAATGTTTGGGTGATTGTGGGGTTATTCAGTTCTACGGTACAGGGAAGAGGGGAAGGCGGAAGGTTTTTACGGGCTTCCCGAACTTGAGGGGAGGCCTGGGGGTCATCGCTCGTTCCCGGATCTGGATTGGGCCTCTGAATCCACGGGAATCGTGCTATGGCATAAATTATTCGATGAGCGAGACTTTAACCTACGCGGTGTCCCATAATCGGTGGACCACCCGATACCTATTCGCTTCTTATTCAGGGGCTTCAAAACACTGTTTAGTGGCCGTCCCAACAATATAAAGTCCGGTAGAGGCCCATGTCACACACTAGAATTACATGGTATTAATAATAATTACCCCATCAGAATGAACAGTGTAAAAACCCATCTAGGATTGAATGGAGCTGCGAGAATACCTCAATAACAACTCTGCAAATTCTTGACACAACGGTTCATTATCTTCCTTGTGCAGATCACCCTTCTGTCTATACCAGACTGTATTGCAAATCGGCACCATACCATATTCTCACCGTACTCATACCATACCATACGAATTTCTTTCCTATCATACCAAACTGTACTATAACCTACGCGGTGTCCCATAATCGGTGGACCACCCGATACCTATTCGCTTCTTATTCAGGGGCTTCAAAACACTGTTTAGTGGCCGTCCCAACAATATAAAGTCCGGTAGAGGCCCATGTCACACACTAGAATTACATGGTATTAATAATAATTACCCCATCAGAATGAACAGTGTAAAAACCCATCTAGGATTGAATGGAGCTGCGAGAATACCTCAATAACAACTCTGCAAATTCTTGACACAACGGTTCATTATCTTCCTTGTGCAGATCACCCTTCTGTCTATACCAGACTGTATTGCAAATCGGCACCATACCATATTCTCACCGTACTCATACCATACCATACGAATTTCTTTCCTATCATACCAAACTGTACTATACCAAATCATACATATCATAATATACCATACCATACTCATACCATGTCATACAAACCGAGTGAATATTGAATGTCATCCATTTTGGTATATTATCTTCGATAATGAACCATTGGAATCGCCCAAAGAAAAAAATTTTTTAACCCCCCCTCAAAATTTGTTGGTTTACGTTTCAAGATACATAGATTCAGAAAATAGAATAAAAAAAACTCTGCAAATTCTTGACACAACGGTTCATTATCTTCTTTGTACAGATCACCCTTCTGTCTAGATCACTAGGTCTAAATGTCTAGATCCTAAATGTTAGATTAATTATTATTATCAATTATCACTAATTATTAACAATTTTATCAAGTACCTAGTGAAAATTATTATAATTTATTGTTAGGTATTAATAATTTGTATTAATTATTAATAATAATTATTATTAATTATGATTAATTAATACGATATAATTCTGGGGTTTTTAATACTATGTCGGTAATAATTTTTCTATAAAAGAAGTACCTACCAACAAACATTCGAAATTACCTTCATTTCCGTAGCACAAAACGCACCTCAGAACAACAAACTCGACACCACTTAAGCCATATGATGTTCCAAAGAGCTTGTTAGTATGAAAATGGACCTGTATTTCAAAAGTTTGATTCACGATCGTATTGTGAGGCACAATGTTTGAGCCGTCATTGTGAACGAACGGCTGGTCGTATAGAGCTGCGGATGGTCTACGGAACAAACTCTATCTAAATATGAAATAAAAAACATACCGTTCTATATGAATTTTTCGAGATATGAGATTTTGAAATTTTCAAAATTCGTTTTGAACCCCTTCCCCTTGACCTAGGGTTATAAAAAGTTTCGAGGATCATTGTGGGGATGGTCCAAACCCAGAAACCAAATTTTGTAATTTTAGCTCGACGTTAACTGGGCAAAGTGGCGCGGACGGCGGACGGACGGATTTTGGTTTATTATCTTCGATAATGAACCATTGGAATCGCCCAAAGAAAATTTTTTTTTAACCCCCCCTCAAAATTTGTTGGTTTACGTTTCAAGATACGTAGATTCAGAAAATCGAATAAAAAAAAATCCGTCCGTCCGCCGTACGCCGTACGCCGTCCGCCGTCCGCGCCACTTTGCCCAGTTAGCGTTGAGTTAAAATTACGAAATTTTTTTTATGGGTTTCGACCAACCCCACAATGGTCCTCGAAACTTTTCAGAACCCTAGGTCAAGGGGAAGGGGTTCAAAACGAATTTTGAAATTTTGAATATTTCATATCTCGAAAAATTCATATAGAACGGTATGTTTTTTATTTCATATTTAGATAGAGTTTGTTCCGTAGAATTTTTTAAGACCATCCGCAGCTTTGTACGACCAGCCGTTCGTTCACAATGACGGCTCAAAGATTGTGCCTCACAACCCGATAGTGAATCAAACTGTTGAAATACAGGTCCATTTTCATACTAACAAGATCTTTGGAACATCATATGGCTTGAGTGATGTCGAGTTTGTTGTTCTGAGGTGCGTTTCGTGCTACGGAAATGAAGGTAATTTCGAATGTTTGTTAGTAGGTACTTCTTTTACAGAAAAATTATTACCGACGTAGTATTAAAAACCCCAGTATTATATCGTATTAATTAATCATAATTAATAATAATTATTATTAATAATAAATACAAATTATTAATACCTAACAATAAATTATAATAATTTTCACTAGGTACTTGATAAAATTGTTAATAATTAGTGATAATTGATAATAATAATTAATCTAACAGTTAGGATCTGGACATTTAGACCTAGTGATCTAGACAGAAGGGTGATCTGTACAAAGAAGATAATGAACCGTTGTGTCAAGAATTCGCAGAGTTTTGGTTTATTATCTTCGATAATGAACCATTGGAATCGCCCAAAGAAAAAATTTTTTTAACCCCCCCTCAAAATTTGTGGGTTTACGTTTCAAGATACGTAGATTCAGAAAATCGAATAAAAAAAAACTCTGCAAATTCTTGACACAACGGTTTATTATCTTCCTTGTGCAGATCACCCTTCTGTCTATACCAGACTGTATTGCAGAGCACCATACCATATTCTCACCGTACTCATACCATACCATACGAATTTCTTTCCTATCATACCATACTGTATTATACCAAATCATACATACAATAATATACCATACCATACTCATACCATGTCATACAAACCGAGTGAATATTGAAATGTCATCCATTTCTGACCTATATTTAAAATTTCAAGTATCTTGCTCATCATCAAAATTTAATTTGTATTATTACAAAAAGGTATTATTTAAACAATTTTACAGATGAGAAACCGAGTGAATCCAGTTCTGTGATCCAGTTCTGACCTATTTTTAAAATTTCAAGTCAATAGCTCATCATCAAAATTGAATTTGTATTATTACAAAAAGGTATTATTTAAACAATTTTACAGATGAGAAACCGAGTAAATATTGCAATGTGGTCTATCCCCAACTCACGGTTAAAATTTCTAGACTGTAGTTTACCGGGAAGATGACAAAAGGTAGTTTTATTCTGGGCGTCTGAGTGTTGGGTCACATAACGGCCGTTTTCGACGCGAAAGATTAGTGTTTTTCCTAAACCTTTGCGCGCTCACTGTGAACGAACGGCTGATCGCACAAAAATCCAATTGGTCTTAAAAGATTCGTAATTTTTCAGGTCATTCAAAAGTCAACTGAAAATTACACGTTTCAGTTAAATATTTTGAGATATGACATTGTCGAAATTTTAAATTTCGTTTTGAACCCCTTCCCCTTGACCTAGGGTTATGAAAAATTTTGAGGACCATTGTGGGGCTGGTCCAAACCCAGAAACC